>AP025057.1:31215499-31244152 GCA_036186865.1 Eustoma russellianum
AGAGACTCCTTCCAAGGAAACTTGCTTCATCAATGAGAACCTATTGCCACTGGAACAAGGATATTTTGCTGAAGTTTCCCAGTCTCTTCCTCCTTAAAATTTGATTTTGAGATGCCATAGTACTAGCAGATCATCTAAATGCTACCTTCCAACATGTGGAGCACCTGCATTTCCAGACGAACACGCGATACATGATAAATGAAATACCCTATAGGGTACTGGCATCAAACATGTGAAGAATATACTTCTTACAAGTTCAAGTGTTTTCTTCAACCTTAAACTGAGGCATTCATTTACTTAATGTGGTTGCAGTTGTTTCTGGTGAGTGTTACAAGTGCAGTATTGATATGAATGAATACTCTGAAGCCAGTAGTCTTTGTCTTTCAACTATTTGTGCATATCCACTGTTATTGTTGGAGAATTATGGTTGGGCTTGGCCCATCGTTGGATATTGAAGATTGGGCTTTGGCCCGTTATGAATGTTGCAAGATTTGTGCAACGTACTATGAGCTTAATGAATCCTTAACGAATAGTTAATGTTAGGATGTGATCTCACTCAATTATGTGTTGTGTGAATGTGAAATTAATGCTCAAAGTAGATGGAAACGTTGTGGATGGGTGACGTGTCACCCGTATGGAGGAATGCCACGTTGGAAGTGTCCATGTGGCGGAAAAAGGCGTCTGACGGACATCGATCGATGACATCGATCGATCGATGTCACTTCGATCGATCGATGTCATCGATCGAAGTGGATCAGGAAGCTTAGATCGATGGATAGATCGATCAAAGACGATCAGAGGACATCGATCGATCACATCGATCGATCGATGTCACTAAGATCGATCAAAGTGATCGATTGAAGTGCTCTGTCAGACATCGATCGATCACATCGATCGATCGATGTCACTTCGATCGATCGATGTGATCGATCGAAGTCTGACAGCGGGCAGAATCGATCTGTTTAAGCTGTTAAGTTTCAAACGTGAAACTAACACTATCCTCCTATTTAAAATAAGATCAATCTGTTGTGATCTAACGGTGGCAGGGAAGATAGCTTTAATCTAACGGCCGAGATTTAAACTGTCTTAACCGCTTAACCGAATATGGTTTCCATCCAACGTTCCAGGTTTAAACCTGATAATCTATCTTCAATCTAATGGCTGAGATTAAACCATCCTAATCTGGATAGGAGGTTTTAATCCGACGGCTTAAATCAAACTTCGGTTTTGATCCAACGGTTACGGTATCTCCTACTCCCCTATATAAAGAGGGCTAATGGCTCTTTCATTAACACACCAACTTTACAAGCAATCAAGCATAAGAGCATTCTGCATTCGTAGCACGTGAGTCTTGCATATCATCCGGGAGAAGTCAGGACACTCTAGAGTTCAAAGGAGTTCAAGTTCAACAGTGCCGCTCAACTGAACAGGTACCCGTTGTATCCTGGGAGACGATTGCTCATACCGGTTGGGCACAGTATACCGGAGCAATACGTCTTAAGGACAGAGTCCTTGACTCGCCCCGGGTTTGATTTATTTTTTCATATGCACACAGTGAACGACTGCGTCTTGGTACAGGATTGATTGTGCCAACAATCTTAAGACGTATTTCGATTCAATTACATTCTGTACCTTTTTGTTTATTTACGCAAAGGCAGTTTCGTACTGTTTTGCAGTCTCTTCTACTCATTCTTAAACCTGTGATAGTTCTGATCTCTACGTTTTGATCAAACTGAACAGGAATGGAGAACGAGAGCTCAAACTCTGTTCACGGCTTCAATGGTGCTCACTCCGTGTCCGCACCAGAAGGGGCAAACAATGTTGCTGCCGGACCACAGATTAATGCGGTTCCGTTGGCACCTACTGGAGGGCCTCAAATGAATCCGGCTGCCACTGCTGCTCAGGTGGAGAAGCCGGAGAAATTTGCTGGAAGCTTCTTCAAAAGGTGGCAGCAAAAGATGTTGTTTTACCTCACTGCGTTGGGGTTGGCCAGAATGCTCAGCGAGGATCCACCTGTGGTTGAGCCTGTGGAGGATCAACAGCAGAATATGCAGAATGCCTTGGGTGCTGAGGCCTGGGCATACACAAATTTCTGTTGTTTAAATTTGATTCTTGGTTGCCTAGATAATTCTCTCTATGGCATATTTTGTACTTTTAAAACTGCAAAAGCATTATGGTTGGCTTTGGACAAAAAGTACCGCACAGAAGATGCGGGTACTAAAAAGTTGATAGTTGGGAAATTTCTCGACTATAAAATGTTAGATTCCAAAACTGTAATTTCGCAGGTGGAAGAAATACAGATGTTGGTTTCTGAAATGGAAGAGGAGGGCATGACGCTCAGTGAATCTTTCCTAGTTGCGGCTGTGATTGAGAAGCTGCCTCCTTCGTGGAGGGAATTCAAGAGCTATCTCAAACACAAGCGAAAGGAGATGAAGATGGAGGATTTGATAGTCCGTCTTCGGATTGAGGAGGACAACCGTCGCTCCGAAAGAAAGCCATCCATGTCTTCTGGTCAAGCCAAAGCTCATGTTGCTGAGGCAAAGAACAAGAAGAAGCATAACACTTTGAGTGTGAACTCCAAAGGCAAGGAAATTGCAAAGAAGTTCACAGGTAAGTGTTATAACTGCGGTAAACCAGGGCATCGAAGCAGTGAGTGCAGGAAGCCCAAAAAGAATCAAAATCAGAATAAAGCGAAAGCAAATCTGGTCGACGCAATGGATGACCTGAATCTCTGTGCGGTGGTCTCAGAGTGTAATGCTGTGGGGAACGTACGCGAGTGGTGGCTTGATACTGGCGCCCACTAGACATGTTTGCTCCAGCAGAGAGATGTTCACGGAATATCAGCCCGGAACAATGAACAAACTTTTTATGGGAAACTCGGCCTCCTCGAAGATTGAAAGGCGAGGGCAAAGTTGTTCTGAAGCTCACATCAGGGAAGCATCTGACTCTGCAGAAAATGTGCTACACGTCCCTGATATTCGGAAGAATTTAGTATCTGGATCTCTTCTAGTCATGCATGGTTTAGACTAGTGTTAGAATCCAATAAAGTTATTCTTTCGAAAAATGGCATGTATTTGGGGAAAGGGGTATTTGTCAAATAGGATGTTTAAATTGAATGTCATCACTATTGTACCCAAAAGAGATTTGCCCGCAGAGCTAATACAATTGCTTCCTCTTCTGCTTACATGCTTGAATCTTCTTGTTTATGGCATTTTCGTTTGGGACATGTTAATTACAAGTCAATACAACGTATGAGTAAATCTTGACTTATTGCCCAAACTGGACTTTAATAACAAAGGAAAATGTCAAATATGTGTTGAAGCGAAGATGGCAAGGCGCCATTTCCGTCAATAGAACGAAACACTGAATCGTTGGATTTAATTCACACAGATTTGTGTGACTTAAAGTTTGTGCAAACAAGAGGTGGTAAAAAGTATTTCGTAACTTTTATCGACGATTGCACACGATACTGTTATGTATATTTGCTAAGTAGCAAAGACGAGGCCCTTGATGCTTTCAAGGATTATAAAAATGAAGTTGAGAATCAACTTAGCAAACGAATTAAAACAATTCGAAGTGATAGAGGGGCGAATATGATACACCGTTTAATGATTCTGTTCCGAACATGGCATTATTCATCAAACGACTGCGCCATATTCACCTCAATCGAATGGGTATTGCTGAACGCAAAAACCGTACTCTTAAAGAGATGATGAATGCTATGTTGATAAGTTCGGGTTTACCTCAGAACTTGTGGGGGGAAGCAATCCTCTCAGCCAACGTCATTTAATAGAATTCCATCTAAGAAGATGGATGTAACCCCTTTCGAGCTTTGGAAAGGCTACAAGCCTAGTTACAAATACTTGAAAGTGTGGGGGTGTCTGGCAAAGGTTGCTGTACCTAAACCAAGACAGGTGAAAATTGGGCCTAAAACGGTTGATTGCATATTTATTGGTTATGCAACTAACAGTAGTGCATATCGATTCTTGGTGCACAATCGGATATTCCTGACATACATGAAAACGTTGTCATGGAGTCAAGGAATGCAGTGTTCTTTGAAGATGTCTTTCCGAGGAAAGACAAAATTCAAGAAGAAACAAGAATTAGTAAGCGAATGCGTGAGGCGACTCCTCAAGGAGATGAGGAGCCTCGTCAAAGCAAGCGTGCCAGATGCCAACTTCGTTTGGACCAGATTTTCTAACCTATATGGTAGAAAATGAGCCAAGGAACTTTTCCGAGGCTATGTCAACTCCAGAGGCTCCATTCTGGAAAGAGGCAGTTGACAGTGAAATAGACTCGATTCTTCAGAACCACACTTGGGAGTTTGGTTTAACCTTCCACCTGGAAGTAAACCACTTGGTTTGTAAGTGGGTTTTCAAGAAGAAATTGAAAGAGGATGGGTCTATTGAAAAGTATAAAGCCAGGTTGGTAGCTAAAGGCTATCGACAAAAGGAAGGCTTTGACTTTTTTGACACCTACTCACCAGTGACTAGGTCACGTCTATAAGGATGCTAGTTGCGATTGCTGCAGTCTATAACTTGGAAATCCATCAGATGGATGTAAGACTGCGTTTCTAAATGGTGAGTTGGATGAAGAATTCTATATGGAACAACCCGAGGGGTTTTGTGGTTCCAGGACAAGAGTCTAAGGTTGTAGACTCGTTAAGTCCTTGTACGGGCTTAAGCAAGCGCCTAAGCAGTGGCACTTGAAGTTTGATCAAGCCATGTTAGCTAATGGTTTCAGATCAATGAGTGTGGACAAGGTGTCTAATTAAGAGCACACAGAATTCTTATGTGATAGTGTGTCTCTATGTAGATGACATGCTAATCATGGGAAGTACTCGGACATATCTTGAACACAAAGAAGATGTTGACGAGAAACTTCGATATGAAGGATATGGGAGTTGCCAATGTTATTCTAGGAATTAAGATTTCTAGGATGACTGAGGGACTCGTACTGTCACAAACTCACTATATTGAATCAGTTCTGAAACGGTTCAATATGGATGATGTGAAACCGGTAAAGACCCCGCTCGACTTAAGTATACACTTAAGAAAGAATCGAGGCGAACCTGTTGCCCAGCTAAAATATTCTCAGGTAATCGGGAGTCTGATGTACATAACGAATTGTACAAGACCAGACTAGCTTGTTCAGTAAACAAGTTGAGCAGATTTACGAGTAATCCAAGTGATGATCATGGAAAGCTCTTAACAGAGTAAATGAGGTATTTGAAATACACATGAATCTTTGATTACAATTACAACGAGATATCCAGCAGTGTTGGAAGGATACTGTGATGCAAACTGGATATCAGATAGTAGGATTCGAAATTCCACCATGGATACGTGTTCACTGTTGGTGGTGCTGCGGTGTCGTGGAAATCCACGAAACAAACATGCATAGCTAGGTCCACTATGGAAGCTGAGTTCATAGCGTTGGACAAAGCTGGGGAAGAGGCTGAGTGGCTTCGGAATTTCTGGAAGATATTCCGTGCTGGCCTAAGCCGATCGCTCCTATTAGCATACACTGTGATAGTCAGTCAGCTATAGGACGTGCTCAAAGCAGCATCTATAATGGTAAGTCACGACACATACGTCGAAGACATAATACCATTAAACAGTTGATCTCTAATGGCGTGATTTCCATAGATTATATAAAATCAATGGAGAATCTTGCGGATCCGCTTACAAAAGGCTTGCCTAGAGATCAGATGTCAAGATTGACAAACGGAATGGGACTGAAGCCCATAATGCATGAATCTTTGTAATGGTAACCCAACCTTGTTGACTGGAGATCCCAGAATCTTGGTTCAATGGGACAACTAAGTTATGAAGGTTCAGTTAGCACTTACTCATTCCGTCTGTAAAAGTGCTGTCTGCAGAGATTTAGGGTAAGCTAAGGCTTTTAATGATGTCCTATATCTTGATGCGTCAAGTGGAGTATGGCAGAATACTCTTGATAGGAATCACCTATGTAAGTGTGAAGTGGGGCCGCTTCTATGAGAAAGTCTGGGTGGCAAGATTTCTCTAAAACACTTTCTGAAACCAGGTTGTTCATGGCCAAAACGAACACAACCATGAGAACCAAAAGGGTGTTAAAGGAAATATTGTGTGAGTTCATTGTCTTGGTTCACAACAAAGGCTGACTAGTTCAAGACATCAAGTCACTACTTAGCCGAGTGGATCCGATGATACATCACTAAGAAAGGTTCAAAGCCAGAAGCTACCTCTTCTGATGCAATATTTTCTTGTCTGACTTCTCCTCAGAGTTTGCATAAGTGTCTGCATTAATTTACATTCATGTGGGGGATTGTTGGAGAATTATGGTTGGGCTTGGCCCATCGTTGGATATTGAAGATTGGGCTTTGGCCCGTTATGAATGTTGCAAGATTTGTGCAACGTACTATGAGCTTAATGAATCCTTAACGAATAGTTAATGTTAGGATGTGATCTCACTCAATTATGTGTTGTGTGAATGTGAAATTAATGCTCAAAGTAGATGGAAACGTTGTGGATGGGTGACGTGTCACCCGTATGGAGGAATGCCACGTTGGAAGTGTCCATGTGGCGGAAAAAGGCGTCTGACGGACATCGATCGATGACATCGATCGATCGATGTCACTTCGATCGATCGATGTCATCGATCGAAGTGGATCAGGAAGCTTAGATCGATGGATAGATCGATCAAAGACGATCAGAGGACATCGATCGATCACATCGATCGATCGATGTCACTAAGATCGATCAAAGTGATCGATTGAAGTGCTCTGTCAGACATCGATCGATCACATCGATCGATCGATGTCACTTCGATCGATCGATGTGATCGATCGAAGTCTGACAGCGGGCAGAATCGATCTGTTTAAGCTGTTAAGTTTCAAACGTGAAACTAACACTATCCTCCTATTTAAAATAAGATCAATCTGTTGTGATCTAACGGTGGCAGGGAAGATAGCTTTAATCTAACGGCCGAGATTTAAACCGTCTTAACCGCTTAACCGAATATGGTTTCCATCCAACGTTCCAGGTTTAAACCTGATAATCTATCTTCAATCTAATGGCTGAGAAAACCATCCTAATCTGGATAGGAGGTTTTAATCCGACGGCTTAAATCAAACTTCGGTTTTGATCCAACGGTTACGGTATCTCCTACTCCCCTATATAAAGAGGGCTAATGGCTCTTTCATTAACACACCAACTTTACAAGCAATCAAGCATAAGAGCATTCTGCATTCGTAGCACGTGAGTCTTGCATATCATCCGGGAGAAGTCAGGACACTCTAGAGTTCAAAGGAGTTCAAGTTCAGCAGTGCCGCTCAACTGAACAGGTACCCGTTGTATCCTGGGAGACGATTGCTCATACCGGTTGGGCACAGTATACCGGAGCAATACGTCTTAAGGACAGAGTCCTTGACTCGCCCCGGGTTTGATTTATTTTTTCATATGCACACAGTGAACGACTGCGTCTTGGTACAGGATTGATTGTGCCAACAGTTATAACTATTTTAATATCGGAAGCTTCTATGTTTAATAAAATCCCTTCAATAGTACATATTCCTATTATTGTGCTATCTATGCAGGTACATATAGAGCAGGGGGTCTCGCTGAAAACAAACTCTCTATCCATTAGGACGGAAGTATTGTTTGTCTGCTTCTCACCCTCTCCAGACCCTAGCGATATCTTTTACTATTATTGGGATATATTAAGTATGATTGTTGTTGTTGTTCTTCTAAAAACGACGGAACTAAGTTGTAAAGATCACAAGAGTTCGTTTTTTCATCTGCAGAGCTTCTGTTGTTACTAATCTTTTCCTCATAAAACCTGACAATAATGCCTTATGTGGGAATTTCATATGTAAAAGATGAACTGAATTTTTAGATCCTTAAGAACAAAAACGGAACTTTGTGCAAGAAAAAACAAGAATACTGCCTTTTACCTGAGACATTCGAGGTCTTAGGTCAGGGTCTCGTTCAATGCATAATGAAGCACAACGCAGCATGGAGAGGACCTCTTTCTCCGAATGGCAGTTTGCGATAATGGGATCAATCAAGTTTGAAATGATGATTTCTTTTAACAGGGGACGCGCCTGGTTTATACACAAACATGATTAGCTGCTGATAGTACAACAGCACATACACAGTATATTCCAACGACAACAAAAGCCATCAATGGATTCCAATCAGAAAGCAAACCAACTTTAAGTATAATAAATGCTGCTCCTTTCCTGTATATTATGTACACACACAAGTACTCACAGAGTTTGCAACCTCATACCCAATCAAGGAGGAACTGCTGGCCCCTTGGGCGACTTAAATCCACCGCTTTCCTTCCACTAACAAGCTCTAGAAGTATTATACCGAATGCATATACATCAGTTTTCTCAGTAACTTGGCCACTCTGTGCATACTCTGGAGCCACGTACCTGGGTACAGTCAACAAACTTAGCATGGATAAGATTGAAAGGATTACCTTAAAGAAGTAGAAAAATAGATTTATTGACAATACCCAAATGTTCCTATGATTCTTGTGTCTACTCCCAAGTTCCCATCTGGCTGCCATCTGGCTAGTCCAAAGTCTCCAACCTGTATCAACAACAGAGATAAGGATAAACAGATGTAAACTTTATGCAGCTGTTGATCCAAAAATTTGTGGTAAATTGTACCAACAGGTTATAAAGTTACATTTAGTTCCTCTCTATTTTCATGCAGACTACCATCATGACTGACACTCTAGATAAATATTAACACAATGAGAAACATTTGTAAGGAGTAATTCAGACACAATTGACTTCTGTACAGTTTGCTTGTGAAATAAAGCAGTGGCCGATCTGCTGAGCTCAGAATAGGCTGGATAGATCTGCCAAGTCAAGACAGTTCAGATAGCGCAATTGAGTTTGCGTTCTGAACAGTGAGCCGACTTGCCGACCTGAACTGAATAGCAGTTCAGAACAGTAGTTCTGTGTTATCAGTCTTCCAGCCGAGCTGAACTGAAGTCATATTGATCAGACAAATCAGATCAGTCTGGTCAGCGCAATTGTATTTACAACATGATGGGGCAAAAAAGAAAATCAAAATAGGACAAGGATAAAGTAAGGAGAGAAGTCATACTAATGGCTCAAAATCATGCGTAAGAAGAATGTTGTTTGGCCGCAGGTCACGGTGGACAATACAGCCTACTCTGCATTCTTCATGAAGGTATCTTAGTCCTCTTGCTGCTCCAACCGCTACTTTCTGGCGTGCTGACCAATCTAGCGGAGGACACTGCTTATGACCTGCATATTGAACCAGCAATTGAAGATGTCCTTTGATAGAGACTGCACTTCATTTTTTCAAAGAGTGCTATAAAGTTTACTTGATTTATATCAGGTTTCAATATGATCAAGATCTATATCTGAATGTGATAAGAAGGTCAATCACTATATTATTTCTGATACTAAGATTCTTGCAAAACTTAAGCATCATAGGTGAGATATTTGAGAGCAGCTTACCATAAAGGTGAGCATCCAAAGAACCATTGCAGATGTACTCATACACAAGCAACCTTCTCCCATCTTCTAGGCAATACCCAATCAGCAACACGACGTTACGGTGTTGTGCATAGCTTAAGACCTCCACTTCTGAGCAAAATTCTTGGTCCCCTTGAGTACTAGACATTTTTCGCTGTTTGACAGCCACTACCTGACCATCAGGTAAGACTCCACGGTGTACACAACCGTATCCACCCTCAGCCAAAAAATTAGCTTGCGAGAATCCATTTGTCGCATGTTCCAGCTCAGCAAACTTGAACTGCTTGGGAGGTTTTCCAAATACAGGTGCCTTGTGCTGACACGTCGAACAGAGTGAGGAGGGTCAGCAGGTGACTTTGTGGTTAATGACGCTATCTCTCTACCATTGATCTTTTCTATCACTTCTGGTCTTTCCTTATGCGCACCAACCTCAGGTTCTACGTCTACTTCTGAAAGTTGTGCAAGAAAAGAATTCATCTTTAAGTTTGGCATTTCACCAAAATCAAGCGAACATCTTTTTGTACTTTTCGGATACTCATGAGCTGAACTGAGAATGCCTGAAACCCATTGCTGGGAACTTAGACTTGCTGAAGCATTCAAGTTCTCGAAATCTCTGTCAGAATCTGATTGGTTAGAAGAAGCAATTTCTCTTGAAACGACGAACTATCCTTCTTTAGAAGCCGATCAATCTCAGACATGAGATTTGGTGAGCTGCCAGGGTCCAAGCTTGAAAGCGAGGAGGGCGTTCCAATATCAGTTGAAGTGAATGCCGAGTGTTCTGGACTGTCTACAGGAGTCACATTAGGTACTTGCGTAGCATTCCATCGATCAGACATCATTTTCAGATGTGATACAAATGCATCTTGGCCAGATAGACCAGCAGTCCCCACATCATATGATTCACTCATATTCAATCGAAGGACCTTTGGACCAGACTTTTTCATCACAACAACATTGCAGTCAAGTTTCTCCGCGCACCAATTTGCTTCTTTTTTCATAGTCCTGCAAACAGAATGCAGGAAATCAAGAGTTAAGAAAGAAGATAAACAAGCAATGTGAAAACTGAACAAACCCTGAAAAGCCTGAAGAGGATCTCCTACTCAAAAGTTAAAAAAAGTTGCTGAAATTATGTTCAGACAATTGCATTACTTATCCAGTATAACCCAGTGAGTGGGATCCCTTTGAGCTTCAGCAGCCACAGTTCCTTGTTGAGATCCAGATACGACTCTTATCTTCACCATTATCTGCATTAGCAGAACAGCAGTCAATACTTGTCAATTTTAATCAAGAAGAAAGAACTTGTACTCAAAGAGACGTATACTCAATACTTTATCCGGGTCATATAACTGATGAAGCCCAAGCATCATTTGGGTGCATGAATCTGTAACATGTTCCTTTTGATCGAAAATTGTACCCGAGAAGGATAAACCATGACCAGCTTTGCAATCACTACGGAATCTTGGGAAGCTCCATGATTTCTCTGAAAGGTTGAGATCAGGAGATTATAACAGCATTCAATTTCTGATATTGCAAAACGACCTAAAAGAAAAGGCGGCTGAGAAAAACAATACAACAACATTACGTCATTGCCTTAGTGGCTCCTGTCTATGGCGGGATATGGGAGGTCGGATGTACGCAACCATACCCATATGTTAGAAACACAGAGATGTTGTTTCTCGATGACCCATAATGAAAATTGCGTCAAGCTGTGCCGAGATCAACTACTACAATATAAGAAGCGCATCCAATTTGGTGAGTCATTTTGCTTTATTCCATCATATTCCAAAGTCAAGGAACTTGAGAAAAACAACAGATGTGAAAAAATGACTCCTAAACGTGCAAATTGTCAAACTTCAGTTGGATTGGATCACTACCAAAAGATAATCCTATCCTCAAGCCAATGAAGACGGTATATGACACCTTTTACTTGCATTGAAGACTCTAAGCTAAAACTGGAAGATGAACGTTCCTTATACTCCCCTGCACCATGTTGGTCTTTCCTAATTTTGCTAAATCACCAAAATTTGTAATTTCATAACCTAATTTCAATGCATCTCAATACAGACAAGCCACATTTCCTCAAAGAATGTCCATAGATGAAAAGTAGATGTCAGCAAACAAATCTGCCACTCTAAGGTTTACTATGTCAGCGTCCAAAATCCATCAGAAATTTATGCAACTCAATAAAGGATACATGCAAATTTTCCTGTCTTCTGCCCGCAGGGCCGGAGGGGCAGATTTACTAACAAGGTGCAAGGTTCGAATCATGCAGCCTGAATTGCGGGTGCCTTATCTTCAGACTCCAATATGGGTCTTGGGTCTGGAGGGCAGGCACCTAGTGTGGGTCTGCGTGTTCTGTGTGTCCCCTTAACGGGCTGCTGATTATCTGATTTACATCCTCCCAGCTAACTCGTCGGGCCGAAGTGTGGGGGAGCTAGGTTGGGGTACAACCTTTGCTAACAAATTTTCCTGTCTTCTACATCTATTTGTTCCTCAAACCAAGATCAAAACTGAAAAATCTAGATTATTTCGATTACATACCCTCCACCCTAGTGCTTAAAGTACAATACTCATGACTAAACAAACAGTACAAGATTTAAGCTTGATGGTATCAAGCAACTAAGAGTCGAGGATAATTGAAGAACATGACATAAGAAAAGAAGAAAAAGGAAATGTTACTTGAGCTATGAGGAGAGACAACCACCAGAAGCTTAACACAATCTCCTGTCTGAACCACATGATTTAAAGCCCAAATCAAAGCAGTGCTTGAAATTTCTGCCGAATATTTAACAGCGACAAGCACTAACCTCCTCTGAACTTTCAAGCTTGTGCTCCTCAAGCTCCTTTGATTGAAATCCATCTCTGGCTACCTAGATTATTTTTTTTATTCTTCAGAGACCCTTCGACCTATTTCATTTCTTCAAATTCAAAGAACCCACAAAAATGCAGGCCAAACCAGCCACTTAAATGTGTAAATCAACTTATATGAAGTGAATTGAATATATATATCGAATGGCTAACTGAAAGTATGAAATGAACTTGGCCAAATGTCAAGGAATAAAATAGCTGAAGAACAATAAAAAAACCTTAACAAGAACCAAGACTCCAATAAAAAAAACAAAAATCACCCACTAGTATATATGTCAGCAATAACAGAAACTTCTTACAGATCACATAAACAATGTGTCCGAAAGGGACAAAATTAACAGAAAAGAAAGCACCGTAAAAGGGCCCACGGAAGTTTGACCAATGTTACTTAAGGAGTTTTTATTTTTTTTTACGCAATTTTCGTTTCGTGCTATCTCAAACTAGTATATTTTGTATGTTATTCTTCATATTTTTTTTCTTTTTTATATTTGTACATTCAAGTGTTTTATATATGTTCTTTTATTTATCTCTATATTTTTTAGTTTTGGTAATGTTCTGTATGTTATATGTTTAGTTTAGTATTTTATAGTTGTAAGTGTTTCATATATGTTCTTTTTTATATCTATATTATTGTTAGTTCTTGGTAATGCTTTGGTTTAATCATTCTGTATATTTGTGTTAATAAGAAAGCGATAGGTTTAACAAACTTGAAGTAAAGGACGTCACTTTGTGCCAAAAAATTAAACGTTATCTTCAAGAGTTTACACTTGCCTTGGACGGTTCCTTTTTTTTTTTTTTTTTTGTTTTGCCCCCTTCTGTAAGCGGTTTTGTCTCTTTTGGACCAAGCATCTTACTGCTGGAATCTAAGGATGCATATATATTGGCAATAAGCAAACATTATAACTTTTAGACATCTTGAAAATCGTTAAGGTAGATTATCTATTTAAACTTTGAACCGCTACAACGACATGTCATTTTAGTGAGTTATAATAGTATAGATGTTTAATAATTAGTTATCGATCACAACAAAGTTTTTGTTGCTAGAGAAAAATACACAACAAGAAGCGGAATTAAAATACACTTCGTATCATCAAGGACGGTAGCGAAATGATTATGTGGGCGTGCACTCTCGTGATCACCCATCACCCAATAAGAGAAGCATATATATACCTCTAAGACGTAGTTCAGTTGGTATTGAGATGATAAATTATATTTAAGGAAACCAAGCACTTACGCATTATGTGACATATGATGTCTATCAAGAAAGGATGATTTTACAAGTGCCTCCTTAACAAATCTCACTAATTCTAGCATATAACTTCTTTTTTTTTCTTTTTTTCCTTTAATCAAATTAATGATTGATTTGATTGTAGCACATAACTTAACCTTGGGAGTGTTTATGCTTAGCCTTTGAGCCTCTCGCCTCCTCTCATGTAACCTCAAAAAATAAAACTAAAGTACTGCACCCCCAAATTTTGGAAATCCTTATTTCACCCTTTTATTTGACCCCTTTCAACTTTTACCTTATCAACATGCTTGTTGCTTGCAAATCATTAGTGGGAAAATTTGTTGTCTAATGCAATTGTCAAAGCCAATTTCTAACATGCTAACATACATACATACATATACATATACATACATACATACATATACATTTACATGCATACATACATATACATATACATTAATATATATATATATATACATATACATATATATACACACACAGACGCACACATATATAAATGGTGGTCCTGAAACAGAAGTACATTGCGGTTGGGTGGGGTTGGGTGGAATCAGCAACTAGTTTGTTATTTACAATTTTACATGGCCGGCGGGATCATATTCAGAAGTCAACTACTAGAAACGAATTCGTATAATTTTTTTATTTCTATGTTTTCAGACAACGGCGTCCGTCAGAGCAGTTGAAAGCCTCATTGTAGAAGGAAAAAGAAGTATAGGCATGCCCAAACTGACTTGAGAGGAGCGGATTAGACATGACCTGCTAGATTTGCATCTCTCTAAGGACATGATTCAGGATAGTAGCTCATGGAGACGGAGAATTAAGGTTAGCAAGGCTTATGTAGGATATAGAGGCATCTTAGAGTATATAAAGGGAGTTATATACTCTCTCAACGTTAGGTTGACTTTGCATTTCTTTTGTGTTTGTTTTTGTCTTTCATTATTTGCTCGTTTATTATGTGTATATGCAGGTACATATAGAGCCGGGGGTCTCATCGGAAGCGAACTCTCTATCTTTTGGGGTGGAGGTATTATTTGCCTGTCTTTCACCCTTCTAATACCCTAGCGATAGTTTTTGCTATTGTTGGGATATGCTAGGTATGCGTTGTTGTTGTTTGTTGATTCAGGCACACAAGGAGGTTGGAAGAAGTGATACTTAAAAAATGCAATAATCTTAAGCAGTAAGTCTTCAAATTTGATTTAGATTGTTCTTTTACATGATTATAGGTATAACTAGTATATCTATATATGCATACACACATACACACACATATAGATACATACATACACACATATATATACACACACGCGCACACACAGCATTAATATGACACCAAGTGTGATTCATCTCGTGAACAATTTGATTCTTTTCACACAGATGAGATGAATCAAATAACAATGTTTGCGCTTTTTATAAGCTAAACAAATTCCAAAACATGCTGAAATTAACTTCTCGTTTCCATCTATATGTTTCTACTTAGGGGCAGAGAAAATAGTTCTCTTAAAGGGATAACAGAAAAAAGAAAGAAACACTAGTTTTGTCCATTTTATCATACCTAATTTATGTATTTTAGGACATCTATTGTATTGACTTAAATTCAGCTAACATGTGTCTAGACTTTCTCGGTACTGCTATGTATTATCTGTAATATGTTAGAAGGTTACAAAATATCACCATAATTACAGGAAAACCGAGATTCTAGTTTGTAATCTAATCAGTATGATATCATTGTAATTAATTATGTAATCTTTACCATATTTAGCTAGTCAATGTACTATAAATAGGAAAACTTGTGTATGTGCAAAGTGTGAATGAAAGAATACATTTTGTTCTACCAAACTTTGTTCTAACATGGTATCAGAACAGTATTTCTGATTTGTATGACTCAAAACTAGTTTCATCATTGTCCAAATTCAACCAGCGAAACAAATTCCTTATTTTCTAAATTTAACCAGCAAACACATCAAAACAATCATAGAAAACCATAAATCAAAAAGTCCATCCAAATTCAGGAAAATTCAGCCACAAACAACCACCGATAAACCCAACCACCGGTAAACAATATTTTCCAACACAATTCGAGAAAAAAAAAAAAACCAAGTCGTTGTTATAATACCTCTCTCAGTCTGACTTATCACAAATCAATCACAATTTAGCATTGTACAGACACTAACACAGAAACACAACCAACAACAAAAAACACAAAGCCAAAATTAAGGCTCAGTACAAAATCATCACCATCTCCCTCATCTTTCTCGGTCACAAGACCAACAAACACAGAAACCGTCCATAGCCGTGAATCATGGCTATACAGCCACCGCACATTCACCAACAATTCTGAAACCGAATAGCCACACAATGGTACGAAAGGAGGCTTCTAGGCTCCAACTCTTAAAGCATATCGCCACCAGCATCCTGGAGGTCACCAAAGGTGGCGACAACTGTAGTAATGGCGACGACAAACAAAGGGAGGCGTCAAATGGAGAAAACAAGGGCTCTGCAATCTTTGCTGACGGAGGCGACGATAATGTTAAGAAACAAAGAAGAGAAAAAGATGCAGAACATGAGAGAGAAAGATGAGTGGGGAATGAGCACACCTAGCCAACTGAGTCTTATTAATGGGTTATAAACCCATCCAATCAAATCTCAAAACGAAAAAAAAATATGATAGAGATTGGATTTTCGATTGCACCATGATGATACCAGAAAATTCACCCGTCAGTCAATGACAGTCAACGTTAGAGTAAGAGTACAGAAATGACTAAGGGCCGCAGGTCGGCCTGATGACTGACCAAGTCCCACGCGGACAAGTATTCCGCCTCGGCCACGGAGGCCTCACGCCATCTCGACTACATGGTCAGTACCCTACTGGAACTAAGGGTTCCACCTCGGCCTAAAGGGTTCCACCTCGGCCTAAGGGTTCCACCTCGGCCCAATGGTTTTATTACGGCTAATGGATCTTGTCTCGGCTACAGTTATCAACTGGAAAAGCCCGGCCAGAACTTTGGCCCAAGCATTTTACCACGACCGGCACTTCTGCCCTTTAAAAGGCACCTCGGCCATAATAACGAACATCTAGAAGAGCGGATATACATCCAGCTCGGCCAAAGGGATCCGAGTTCTCCACAGTTCCATCTCGGCCTCGGATCTGCTTTCGACCACGGCTCTGATTATTGATCTCGGCCAAGTTACAACAGTCACAGAGCTGTATGCTACGTGGCCTACATGCCATATCTAACTTTCCAGATGTCAATCATACGAAGGGAAGGTGCCAATACAGCAATCCTTAGCAGCTGTACGGCTACCATGCAAGCAGGCCAGACGTCGTCATCTCAACCATCTGAGACACGCAGCTCCCAGCTTCGCCAGCTATAAAAGAGCTTCCCCAACAGTAAGAAGCTCTAAGCCTAAATGGCAAGCCCAAATCACGAGTGAGAAAAACACCCCGCTGTTCTCATCTCAGCTCGGCCTGCACCTTGGCCGACCTCAAACAGGTTTCGTCAAACCTATATTTCAGTAAAAGCCATACGCTATAATGCCCGCAACTGACTTGAGCGTCGGAGGGTTTCCCCGGGGCAGCGCCCTGGGACCCCTAACGCGTTCTTTCCTTTCTCAGGCTTCCTAGGAGGACAAAGTGACGGAGGGTTGACGGCCTTAGACCCCGGATATTTCGACTTTTACTTTGGCGAGACAATCCGACCTCGTCAAATTGGCGCTAGAAGGAGGGCCTGAACCTCCGGGTCCCTTGACTTACGAAATATCGTCATTACCAATTCTTCTTAGCAGACCTCAAAAGCTACTGAGAGGAAGATGAGCAGAGAAGATAATCAAATGTCTTCTCTGCAACCAACTGCTTCATGTTCTAAGGAGTTTGAGGAGTTTTCAACTCCTATTATTTTCTCACATGAAGAACACATGAGAGGTATACACTACGTGGCTCAAAATCCAGCGGCATTCCAAGCTGTAATGGAATTAAGAGGGAATGCCTTAACAGAAGGTACTAGTGAACCCTCACCTGGCAGTACCAGTATTCCGCAGGTTTTGGAGTATTCTCCATTTCGGCCAGGGTATCATTCTGAATGCCAAGTTGAGATTATATTTGAAGCAGGATATTCACCCCGGAGGTCTGATGATCAGACCATACAGCGCCCTTCGATCTCATCTCGGCCTTCCAGTTCTGGAACACATATCCAGGCCTCACGGCGAGAAAGAGCATCTGTCAAAGTTCGAATGGGGGGCCAGGGAAGAGAAAGGACTTCTCTTTTGGCATCAAAAGCTCGCATCCTTTCCTATATGAGAAGAAGAGTTTGGTGAAGGAACCAAAGCCTCTTGCAGGGCCACTCCATAAGAGGGATCCTCAACTCTATTGCCTATATCATCATGATATAGGGCATGATACAGAAGACTGTAGACAACTCGGTAAAGAGATAGCTCGCCAGATTGAGCTCGGCCATCTGCAGTAGTTTCACGATCTGAGATGAAGCTTGCGCAGTTGAGCCGAAGATGTTCCTTAAGGTGAACATCAACCCGAGTGGTAGCTCTGAGTTGGAAAAATAGTTAGGCTGCTTAGACTGTTAACTGAGTTCAAAGTGGGGACCATTTTCGTATACATCTGAAAACCCCCAGCTCGGCCCTGTAATTGGCCTTTACAGCAGTCACTACCTGGTGCATGAAACTTCTCAGCAATAAAAAGTGTTCATTCAACTCAGTGTTGTGGACAGCTCTGCAGATTGAAGTTTCTTACCAAAAAGACCTCGATGAAGAACGGGGCAAATGCCCGCTAAAGGGTGAAAAAAGACCTGGCTAAGTCCCAGCACCTGCCCGCTAAAGGGTAAAAAATTTTCTCCTCAGCAGGTCTGGGGAAAGAGCCCGCCAGAGGGTTAAATTTCTCCTCAGCAGGATCTGGGGAAAGAGCCCGCCAAGGGTTAAATTTTCCTCAGCAGGATCTGGGGAAAGAGCCCGCCAGAGGGTTAAATTTCTCCTCAGCAGTTCTGGGGAAAGAGCCCGCCAGAGGGTTAAAGATTTCTTCTCAGCAGGTTTGGGAAAGATCAAGGGTTGAAGTTGCATCTCGGCCAGCCCGGGCACCAACTTGCTCGAGACTCGTATGACCTTGGCAACCTGGATAAGGTCGGGGCAGATCTCTATATCTCACCTCGGCTAGTGTACAACGGATATGCTCAAGAGTTATTTTAAATGAGATCTCGGCCAAGGCTTCACGAGATTCTCTTATTCAAACTCAGCATGACAAGGTAACTTTTATTTTGTTATCTTTTATTAAAGTTGAGCAGGTTTAATAAGACCGACATTCAATCTCGGCAACAATGAACTTGAAAAGTTCAATTACGCTATTCTGCGGGTAGAGTTTTGCCCAAGATTAGGGTCCGATGTGCGACCTCGGCAACAAAAAGTATGAAGAAAATACTGAAAAATGCAAAAAACTCGGAAACAAACGAGAATTGCAATTAAGAGGGCAGAAGCTTTCATTGATGATAAGAGTACATTAATACAATCTAAGTTTAGATTTGCTCATCATCATCACGCAAGTCTGCCCCATCAGTGAACTTCTGAAACTGGGTTTCGAACTCGGCCTCAGCATTGATATTATAGAGCTCAGCCAGCCTGGGGTCATCCTTATTCAGCTGGGGGCAGACCTCAGCACAGACATCAATGGCCTTTGTCTGGCCCATCTGCATAACTGAGCCCTGCAGCACCATATTTCTTCAAACAGTTCAGACTTCTTAAACTCGGCCACTGCTTCAGACTTGGCCGCAGCGAGTTGAGCAGAAAAGTCTGATGCTTGCTGCTCCAGTTTTTCTGCAGAGATTTGATTACGGCATCTTTCTGCCCAGACTCGGCCATGACTTGATTATAGCATGCCTCCAGGTCGGCATTTCTTTTCCCCAGCTCAGCTACTAAGGAGTTAGCTGTGGCCCATTTGACCTCAGCCTCTTCTCTTTGGCCTTGAATCTTGAGGAGATCTGATTTTAGGAAGCAATGTTTTGGGACTTAACATCAGACTCCTGAGTCTTAGCTGCCAGTTGACTTTGCAACTCCTCACCTCGGCTAATGAGCTCGGATAGTTGCACTGTTAGCTGTTTCACAGAAATGGAGTTAGAAAAACTTTAGCATGTGAAACAAACAAGAGATAGGTCATACCACGGCAGAATTGATATGGACAGAGTTGACCAAGCTGCCCCAAGACGCAGTTGAGAAACGCTGTTTGTCAATGGGTAGTATCAAACTGTTCATCTTCCTAGCTGTGGCAGGGTTCATCACGGTGTCGGCTTCATCAAATTCGCCCACTGTTACGTTTTCCTGAGCAGGTGCCATCTCGGCCTCAGGAAGGGGGCATCTTCTCTTGGCCTTTTTCCCAGAATGGAACCCTCAAATTGCTGGGTCTGTCCGAGATCAGCAAGAGTGGGGTCTGCTGGCAAGATATTGACCCTTGCCCCTGCTATGGTAACGGAAGTTAAAAACCATTCAAGAAAACGATTTAATAAGTCTTCCAATTGCAAGATACCTGGAGTGGTGGATTCAGAAGCAATTGTGATGCTTGATTAACCTCGGCCTCGGCAATGCCTTCGGCTGGGGGCAGTTCTTGTGCGGCTTCGGCCCTTGCTTCGCGGCCTGAGCTTTCTTGCGAGCTGCGGCCTTAGCAATCTTTGCCGCAACATCCTTCCCTCCAGGAGCCATGGAGCCTGCATAAGTGCACAAGGTTAAGTGGGGGAAGTTAGAGAAAAAAGCACAAGTAGTAGAACATACCCCGGACTATTGCCAAATTGTCTGGAGAAAGGGTTTGTAATGGGACCTGAAGCTAAGGACTCAGTCGGTGCCTTCAGAACGGACTCATTAACTCTGCCAGTCAATGACCACAGGCAGAGAGTACAACTTGGCCGCCTCGTCACAATATTCTGGCTCGGCTTCATGTTGTCAGCTCTGCCCGACTTCCATATATCAAGTTGGGGTAACCCTAACTTCTTAATATAGAAGAACCTACCCTTCCAATTCTTCTTGAAGGAAGGAATATGTACAACGAAATTAAAATCTTCAGGAGTCACTCTTTTGGTAAAGTAATACCAACTCTCTGAAGACCTACAAGCAAACAGACTCCTAAAGATTCTTTGATCGAAGGGGATCTCAGATGCTCTAAGGAAGAGCAGAAAAGAAAGAATAATTTTCAAACTGTTAGGCTTGATTTGGGGAAGCCTAAGGTTGTAAGAATGAAGAATTCGAAACAAAGAGACTGGGACGGGAAGACGGAATCCAGAATGAAAATATTCTTCGTAGATGGCTTCATATCCCGCAGGAGGGTCATAGGCTGTTTGATTGGGCAAAGGTAAGAGGGGGTCAAATTGTTCAACATCAATGTCATACATGCCACAGATCAAGGAAACGTCCACCTCGGACAGAGTACAAAAAGACTCTTGGACCTCGGCTGAAGGAGACCCCCTATAGACAACTCCTACCGGCAGAGCTGAAACCCTAGATCTACTAGGCACTGTTGCCGTGCCCGGAGGAATGGTTTCTGCCTGCTCTGGAGAAACCTCAACTACTCTAATAGTTCTGCTCGGCATAGCTCGGCCACTGGGGCCGGCAACATCACCAGCACCAGCCAGAAGCCGAGCTGGAGGACGGTTCTCAGAGACAACCGTCTTCTCCGATGAGGAACTAAAAGTTCCGTCATTCCCAACATAAGAAGCCCCTTCGGAGCGATTTTGTGAATCAGAAGCTGAAGACATGAAAGCTAGCAGAGAAGACTTACAGGCGATTTGCCGGAAAAGAAAGGAAGACCAGAAATGTAGGAGGAATGCCGGAGAAGGAAGCAAGCGCGGGAAGACAGAGTAGCAGAGAGCAAAAACGCAAAAATGAAGGGGAAAGACCTATTTATAGGCAGAAGTCAGCCACTTCAAAGGTCACCTCGGGTTAAGCTGACCTCGATTCCCGTGCCACCATCAAGGCTGATTAGCATCGAATCCTGAACCGACATGAGTAAAAGCTGAACCGCCGTTACCTCGATCTGCGTAGGCCATAATGGTGCAGGACAAACTAATCCGAGATAGACACGTTGTGAAAAGTCATCCGTCTGGTTAGTTTGATCCAATCAGTACAGCTACGAACTGATGCTTCGTACACTGCGCTTGATAGGTATGGAGTAATTGGCTTTAAGAGAGACACCTCGGCCAAAGGCAACGATATCAACAGATCAGCCTGCCCTCAGCTCAGCTCGGCCAAACTAATCTGGGGGGCAAGTGATGATACCAGAAAATTCACCCGTCAGTCAATGACAGTCAACGTTAGAGTAAGAGTACAGAAATGACTAAGGGCCGCAGGTCGGCCTGATGACTGACCAAGTCCCACGCGGACAAGTATTCCGCCTCGGCCACGGAGGCCTCACGCCATCTCGACTACATGGTCAGTACCCTACTGGAACTAAGGGTTCCACCTCGGCCTAAAGGGTTCCACCTCGGCCTAAGGGTTCCACCTCGGCCCAATGGTTTTATTACGGCTAATGGATCTAGTCTCAGCTACAGTTATCAACTGGAAAAGCCCGGCCAGAACTTTGGCCCAAGCATTTTACCACGACCGGCACTTCTGCCCTTTAAAAAGGCACCTCGGCCATAATAACGAACATCTAGAAGAGCGGATATACATCCAGCTCGGCCAAAGGGATCCGAGTTCTCCACAGTTCCATCTCGGCCTCGGATCTGCTTTCGACCACGGCTCTGATTATTGATCTCGGCCAAGTTACAACAGTCACAGAGCTGTATGCTACGTGGCCTACATGCCATATCTAACTTTCCAGATGTCAACCATACGAAGGGAAGGTGCCAATACAGCAATCCTTAGCAGCTGTACGGCTACCATGCAAGCAGGCCAGACGTCGTCATCTCAACCATCTGAGACACACAGCTCCCAGCTTCGCCAGCTATAAAAGAGCTTCCCCAACAGTAAGAAGCTCTAAGCCTAAATGGCAAGCCCAAATCACGAGTGAGAAAAACACCCCGCTGTTCTCATCTCAGCTCGGCCTGCACCTTGGCCGACCTCAAACAGGTTTCGTCAAACCTATATTTCAGTAAAAGCCATACGCTATAATGCCCACAACTGACTTCAGCATCGGAGGGTTTCCCCGGGGCAGCGCCCTGGGACCCCTAACGCGTTCTTTCCTTTCTCAGGCTTCCTAGGAGGACAAAGTGACGGAGGGTTGACGGCCTTAGACCCCGGATATTTCGACTTTTACTTTGGCAAGACAATCCGACCTCGTCACACCACCACCGGTATCATGACCCACAATATCTCTGATATTGATGATCCATTACAACTATCAAAAACTCATATATAGAGACTGCAATGATGGTGTAGCTGCAATCAGATGAGCGGATCTATTATTTTCTCAAAGTTGAAATTAAATAATTATCTTTATGTGCCATCACTCTTTTGTAAACTCATGTCCGTGAGCATGTCACAGATGAATTAAATTGTGTATGAATGATACATCCTCATTTTTACAGGACATTTATACAAAGAAAATTATTGGACGTAGTACTGAGCACGGATGCCTCTATTACGTTGATGAAGTGGTCCATCGGAAGATTGCCTTACTCTCGCATGGGATATCGAATCGAAAAATTTGGTTGTGGCATCAACGTCTTGGGCATCCATCTCTCGGTTACCTTCGCCATCTTTTTTTAGCCCTCTTCACAAGTTACTCACTTGCTATATGAAACTTGTGTTTTAGCAAAAAAACATCGTACTTCTTTTAGCTCGTATAATACTCAAGTTCAGTCTATGTTTTCCTTAATACACTCACACGTGTGAGGGCCTACACTTTGTCATACTCCTTGTGGTTTTCAGTATTTTATTGTATTTGTTGACAATTTTTCTTGTATAACTTGGATATATTTTATCAAGTATAAGTCTGAAGTATATGCAAAAGTTGTTGACTTTTTCCGAATGATCCAGACCTAATTCAACCAAAAAAATCCAAATCCTTGGATCTGATAATGACGGTGAATGTGTGAACCATGAAAAGAAAACATTTTTTCATGAAAATAGGCTTATTCATCAAACCTCGTGTCAAAATGCAACCGAACCAAATGGTGTTGCAGAAAGAAAAAACAACATTCTCTTCGAAATGACCAGAGACATAATGCTTGAATCTGGTGTTCTAAAATACTTCTAGCCTTGAAGCTATTGTCACGTCAACTTATCTTCTTAATAACTTACCCACAAAAGTCCTTGACCACAGAACTCCTCTCTAAGTCCTAGAAACCCAAACATCTATACCACATATATTAACTTTCCTGCCACGAATTTTTGGTTGTTCCGTATTTGTCTATGTTCCAAAATATAAAAGATCTAGATTCGATCCATGTATTATCAAATGTGTATTTGTGCTCATCAAAAACAGATTGTGATTTTGTTGAAATTGGTTTTTACTATCTCAATCAACCTCATGCCTAGAGGAGATTACAAATAACTTACCCGGTTGGTTGAGTAACTCGATCATTCCAGACACTATTTCCATAGGGTCACCCAAGCCACCCATCAACGTAGTAGGAACTAATAAACTCATACTTACCACTGATCAACCTTCGGATGCTGTCTGAAAAGAGGTAAATGAAATTTAACTCAATTTAGATACTTCCTCTCGTGTAGCTAATGATGCTACTATTGATACTGATCTAAAAATGGCCAAAAAAATTGCAAGTGTATTTTGCCTCACAAGAGTAACCAAGGGGTGTCACTGGAGTGTACAAGTAGAGTAATTCTGATCACATTATGTTTCTGAAAAAAAGAGATATTCTGATTACTTGCGTAATCATTTATATAGATGACATGATCATAACGAGAAACGACACCGAGAAAATAAGACAGTTGAAAACAAATTGTTCACGAAATTTGAGATGAGGTAGCTGGAGGTGGCTTAAGTACTACTTATGAAATGAGGTTCTACAATCCAGCAAAGAAATCTTTATATCTTAACTAAAGTATATTCTGGATTTACTTGCAAAAACAGGAATGGTCGATTGTAAACCAGTAGATACTCCAATATAGGTTAATCACATGCTTCAAATAGTAGAAGGTGTTGAATCAACAGAAAAAGAAAGATATCACCGACTAGTTGAAAAATAATCTACTTGACACATACTCGATCATATATAGAATATGCAGTTGTAATTATAACCCAATTCATTCATCACCCACAAATGGACTATATGGAAGCAATCATGAGGACAATACTTTAAGGGTATAGCCGAACTTGAAATTATGTTTAAAAAAATAGCCATCTCAACATTGAAGCATATTCTGATGCAGATTGGACTGATAATCCAAATTATCAAAGGTCTACATCAGGATACTTTATACTAGTTGGAGAAGATTTAGTGACATGGAGAAGTAAAAAACACATGGAGGTGGATCGTCACTTTATAAAGAAAAAGATCGAGGATGACACAATTGAACTTAAGGTCGGAGGACTCATTAGTGGATATTCTTAGCAATTCTATCACAGGACTGAGTTTTCACTAGAAATTATCCATAAAAACCTCGGCCCGTAGTTCCATCTCGGCCAAAGAGTTGGACTCGGCCTCAGATCTGATCTACTTATTGATCTCGGACCATTTTCTATGGCGTCAGCTACGAGCATCATGAAAGGCCCACCAATGCTCTTTGAAGTCGGCCACTTTCATCTCGGCAGGCTGACCCCACATCATCAGCCATCTTGGGCACTTCTGAGTGCTTCTAAATGGTTTCATCTCGGTCCTAGGAGTTTACCCTGGGTAATTCCACCAGGTGAAACACCCCGCCAGATGTCTCAAGCAAGCTTATTCAGCTCAGCACCGAGCCGCGTGGCGAGCATGCAAGAGCAAGAGTCATCCGACTGACCTCCTTGCCTGTCACGATATCTGAGCTCTGTCCATGCATTGGCCCAAGCCGCCATATAAAAAGGCCGAGCAGCAGGAGAGAGAGGGGGAGGTAACAACAAACTCTGAAAAACTACACGCCAGTAACTCATCTTCTCCACAGTGAAAACGCAGGTTTTACAGAAAACCTCAATTTACTTAACCTTCACCATATATAAACCTCTACATAAAAATGGCCCAAACTGACTTGAGCGTCAGAGGGTATTACCCGGGGCCATAGATACCCGGTCCCCTGACCCTTTTTCTTTGTGCAGGTTAGCAACTCACTCACTAAGGACAATTGACGGAGTTCTAACGGCACCACATCAAACAAATACTTGGTGATATAATCTGACATCATCATATTGGCGCTAGAAGGAGGGCCGAACCTCCGTCACTTAATTTCGTTTAACTGCACCGTTTTATTTAACAAGTCAGGATAAATGGGAAAAGACGCCCGGGAAGGACTAGGAGAGTCCTCCAATCAACATCGGCGTAAAGAGACTCGCTCTGCTCGTCCTGGACAGGATTCCAGAAGGACAGAGCCAGAAAGGAAGAAGGTCCCGGGTATAACCGCGGATGAGAAAGATAAAGCCATGAAGTATGTGGCTGAGAACCTGGACGTGTTTGAGGCCGTGGTGGAACGGCTCAAAGGGAAGCGTCCAGAGATAGAATACATAGAGGAAGATTCAACATCCCTCCCTCCAAAGGAGAAGACCCAACGGCAATCTTCTCATCATCCTCAGGGGTTTATGGCGGATGCCAGACGTAGTGGTGACAGAGTCCCTACGGTTGAGTCGGTGCCTATACCCAGGCAGCGCCTGGGTATAAAGCCCCGATCATTCAAAAGTGTTCGGCAGGAAGCAGATCCTCGCAGGCCGATGAGCCGACCTGAAGAACCTAACCCTGAATACTTAAGGGTGATCCAGGAGAGCCCATTCTCCTAGGATATTGCGGAATATTTGGCACCGGACAGTTTTAAGGTGCCAAAGATGGACACTTATGATGGCACATCTGATCCGACTGACCATCTTTTTCAGTTCCAGACGGCTATGAGCTTAAAGAACGTGCCAGACCCGCTCCGCTGTAAAACCTTCCCTATGTACCTGCGAGGGAAGGCAAGAAGATGGTTTCAGGAGCTCCCACCCTAGTCGGTGGACTCCTTCAGGCAGTTGGCGCAGAAATTTAAGTCACAGTTTGTATCGAGCGCGCCATTTATAAAGAACTCTTCACACCTTATGACCTTGAAGCAAGGTTCTGAAGAGTCTGTTCTGAAATATATGCAGCGCTTTTCAGACGAGTCACTGCAGGCCAGTGACCAGAATGAAGGAGTGAAGGCCGCTGCGTTTATCAACGGTCTCAGGGCGGGTCGTCTCTTTTCACAGCTTGCAGAAGAGGGACCCACCACGTATATAAACAGTTGGGTTTGGCAGACTCCCAAATGACTTCAGTAGCTTCTCCTTTATATGGATTCACTGGTATGCCTATTCGGCCAGCTGGCCTCATCACACTTAGTGTCAGCTTTGGCAAACCCCCAGCTTACCGCTGCTTATGGATGGATTTCGTGGTGGTTAAAGAGAGGTCGGCTTATAACATTCTCTTAGGCCGACCAGCGTTGCTAGCTCTGGAGGCTGTAATATCCCCCTTGCATGTCAGCATGAAGTTTCCTACCCCAGGTGGAGTAGTTACTTTACAGGGAGATATTCCTATAGCCCAAAATTGTTACGCAGTGGCTACCCAAGGGAGTGGGGCTGTCCAGCAAGTTGTTCTGGATGATCTCATTCCCCCAACAGATGAGCGTTTACAAACAGATGACGCAGTTCAGGAATTCATCTTGGATCCAGGTCGGCCAGAGAACACCATCAAAATTGGGACCTGGATGCCAGCTGAGACTTTGGCTCAGCTCCAGAATTGCTAAGGGAATTCGCAGAAATTTTTGCTTGGACGGCGAAGATATGCCTGGAATCCCGACCTCCTTGCAGAACACGGCTTAATGTGGATCCTCAGGTCAGGCCCATTAAGCAGAAAAAAAGAAACTTTGCCCCAGAAGGAACAAAGTGATAGCGGAGAGGTCGAGAAACTCCTGGTGGCAAAGTTCATTGAAGAAGTCTTGTATCCGAGTTGGTTGCCAACCCTGTAGTGGTTCCCAAACCTGACAAGACTTGGAGATGTGTATAGACTACACTGACCTAAACAAGGCGTGCCCAAAAGATTGTTACCCCTTGCCGAAGATTGACAGGTTGGTGGATTCCACCTGGGGTATGAGGTCTTTGACTTCCTTGATGCTTTTAAGGGCTATCACCAGATCATGATGGCAAAGGAAGATCAGGAGAAGACCTTTCATTACAGAGATGGGCACTTATTGCTATGTCAGCATGCCCTTCGGTTTAAAAAATGTCGGGGCCACTTACCAGCGTTTGGTCAATTCACTGTTCCGAGATCAAATTGGCCGAGTTATGGAAGTTTACATTGATGATATTGATCAAGAGCAGGACTCTTGATCAGTATATCTCAAACCTCCGAGAAGTGTTCGGCATCTTAAGGCCCGATGAGGCTGAACCCAAAAAAGTGTACCTTTGGTGTACGTACAGGAAGTTTCTTGGATATATGGTTTCCAAGGAAGGGGTACAGGCCAACCCGGCCAAGATTGAAGCCTTAGAAAGCATGCACCCACCTCGGAATGTCAAAGAGGTTCAGAGGTTGACGGGCCGAATTGCTGCCTTGAGCAGATTTCTTTCTAAGTCCGCCGAGAGATCATTACCCTTCTTCCAAATCTTGAAGAAACGAACCGCTTTCTCTGGGATGACCAATGTCAGAAAGCTTTTGATGACTGAAAGCACACCTACTGAGGTGCCTATGCTGACATCTCCAATACCTGGGAGACCTTGTATATATACTTGTCAACCTGCCATGAGGCAGTAAGTGCAGTTCTGCTCAGAGAGCAGGATGCAGTTCAAAAACCCATTTACTTCGCAAGTAAGATTCTGCATGGAGCTGAGGTGCGATATCCAAATGCTGAAAAAATTATCTTAGCATTGGTAGTGGCGGCCAGAAAGTTCCGGCCTTACCTCCAAGCTCATCCCATAATTGTGGTGACTGACCAGCCTTTGAAGCAGATTTTATCTCGGCCAGAC
>AP025057.1:31244162-31313782 GCA_036186865.1 Eustoma russellianum
GTAAAGTGCTGGTGTCTTGACTTACACATCAAGCAACGTTTCACCTCAGTAGCTCATCCTCAGTCAAACGGCCAGGTAGAGCTTGCCAACAGAATCATCAAGGATGGTCTGAAAAGGCGACTGGATAAAGCTGGCACAAGTTGGGTCGAAGAGTTGCCCCAGCGTATTATGGGCTCACCGGACAACTCCCTCAACTTCAACAAAGGAAACTCCTTTTTCACTGGTGTATGGCACCAAGGCCATTATTCCTGCAGAGATCGGATCTACTTCAACTCGAGTGGATTATTACTCAGCTACTGATAATAATCAAGAATTACGACTGAACCTGGATGATCTCGAGCAGAAGAGAGACCAAGCGCGCATCCGCATGGCTCAGTATAAAAATTTGATCTCCCAGCATTACAATTCTCGGGTACGACCGAGATCTTTTCGAGTGGGAGACTTGGTGATGCGTGACAACGAGGTCAGTCATGCTATGTCGGCAGGAACCTTTAGTTCTAAGTGGGAAGGTCCTTATCGCATTGTTGAAGTATTTTCAACAGGAGCTTACAAGTTACAAACTTTGGAAGGACGAACTCTTCCACGGACTTGGCACATTTCTCATCTCAGACTTCTGCATCAATGATGTAAATTGCAACTACTCTGTATATGAATACAAGCTTTTTTCTGAGGCATCTACCCAGTGTTAAGTGTCCAAGCAAAGTCTGAGCACTGTGGAAGAATCATTTAAGACCTCGGCAGGTCCGAGGCAAAAGACCTCGCAGGTTCGAGGGAAATGCCCGCTAAAGGGTACATTAAGACCTCGACAGGTCCGAGGCAAAAGACCTCGCAGGTTCGAGGCAAATTCCCGCTAAAGGTACATTAAGACCTCGGCAGGTCCGAGGCAAAAGACCTCGCAGGTTCGAGGCAAATGCCCGCTAAAGGGTACATTAAGACCTCGGCAGGTCCGAGGCAAAAGACCTCGCAGGTTCGAGGCAAATACCCGCTAAAGGGTGTATTAAGACCTCGGCAGGACCGAGGCAAAAGACCCCGGCAAGTCTGAGGCAAAAGACCTCGCAAGCTCGAGGCAAATGTCTGTAAAAAGGGAATGTTAAAACCTCGGCAAGTCCGAGATGAAAGACCGTTAAACGGTAGATTTAGACCTCGTCAGGACCGAGGCGAAAACTTGTTAAAAGTACGAGTAAGACCAAGGTAAGGACAAGGCACTTACTTATTCAAAAGAAAAACAAGACCTTGGCATGTCTGAGGCAAAAATCAAAGAAATGATTCATAAAACTTTAGCAAATCTGCGGGAAGAGTTTGTTGAAGAAAAGACTTATGCGAGCAAACCTTAGGTTTTCTTTTATGAAAGCCGAAGTGAAGTTAAGCAAGGCATAGCTTTAATCCAAGGCAGAGCCTGATCTCAACGAAATGAAGTTTATGTCAAACTTGCCAAGGATTTGGTTCAATCCAAATGACAGGTTCATTCTGATTTAAAGGCTTAGTCTATTTTCTGAATAAAGTTCATCAAGTTTGTTAAGACTGACTTAAAAAGTTAGCATCGACGGCATCGAAAAATAAACTTGGTAAATACATTAAAGACAAAGAAGATAGCTGAGCCAAAAAGTTGGAAATTTTCACTGATCCAAATATTGAAGTACATATTGATGCCTGGCTGCTAAAAGTAAAACAAAGAAGAAACCTAAAGCCTAATCGTCCTTATCCTCATCCCTCAAGTCAGCTCCATCAACAAATTTTTGAAACAACTCTTCAAATTCTTGAGCTGCGAGGGGATTGTAGAGGTTGGCAATGCGGGGGTCTTCTCTGTTCAGATCTGGATGGACTTGAGCGCAGGCATCGATGGCATTTCTCTGGCCGACCTCCATGGCTGAGCCCTGAATCAAAAGCAGATTCTCCTCAAAAAATCTGGATTTCCTGAAATCCTGAAGAGTCTTGATCTCGGCGTCCGTCAAGTTTTGGCGCAGCAGATTAATCATCTTCTGATCAGACTCGATTCTCTGCGCCATCTCAGCCATGTTCTTCTTCAGAAACTCAAACTCATTGAGAGATTGAGTGGAGGCCAGCTCTAGGTCAGCCACTTTATTCTCCAACTCATCCACCTTAGAGTTGGAGGTAGCCAACCTCGTCTCAGCGTCCTTAGCCTTCTTCTGGAGATGGGCGGTTCCCGCTTCCAGGTCAGTAACCCTCTGGGTCAGCTCGGCTCTTCTCTTCTCAGATTCTTCAAATTGTTCTCTTGAAGTCACCAGCTCCCCAAGAAAGTCTCTGCTGCGAGTAACCAGCTCCATCCCCTGGCCTCGGATCTATACAAAAAGATAGCGTTAAAAGGAAGTCCACTAACAAAATAAGTAAAGTACTCAACAGAAGATTTACTTACCAGAGCAAGGTTGGACATATAAGCATTGGCCAGGGCCGCGAAGTCCGTTGCCCTGAATCTCTGAAGATCCCGAGGTAGGGTTGCTGCTCTATTAAGCCTTTCGGCCACAGCAGGATTCTCAGCAGAATCCACCTCAGAAAACCCAATCAAGATTGGGTCTTGAACATTACCTGGTTGAGGCAAGATCTCCTCAACCGGGTCAGCAGTGATCATCTCCGGGGGCTGAGATGGCCCCGGATCACGTCTGCTAGAGCCTTCACCCCGTTGCCTCTTCTGGGGGCGAAGGCTGGAACTTTCACCAGCGTCTGCTGGGATCTCGGATTCAGTGGGAGCCTGGGGCTGGACCCCAGCCTCAGGCTTTTTGTCAACAATGGTAATTGGCAGAGCTGAAAAGAATCGAAAGCCAGTTAAAATCCAAACAAGTGTTAAAACACTTAGAAAAATTTCTACACATGGAAAAGAAGTTTACCTGGTTCAGGCTCTGCCACTTCGGGCTCAGCAGCAACACTTGGAGCTGGGGCACTGCCGAGGTGGAGGCTCCCCCAGAGCCAAGAGTTGCCAGCCTCCTTTCTCTCCGAAGCCTTTTTCTGGCTTGATTCTCAGCCATTATCTCAGCGCGGGTTGTGGGACCAACCATTGCTCCTACATCCAGAGTTAATCAGTTAAGACACTACCAGGAAGAAAATAAAAAATGCTGAGAACAAAAAAGTTACAATGACCACCTCGGATAATGGTTAGCTGGTCTGGGGAAAGGGCTCGGTAGTCATCACCAAGAGCCGAATGGGCTACATCGGCGGCCATCCAGACCTCATAGTCCACCTTATGCCAGTCAATGACAATGGGGGCTGACCGAATTCTGTCTGCTTCATCGCAGTACTCCTGGCTCGGCAACGTATTGTGAACTCTGTCGTGCTTCCAGACAGTCCCGCTTGGCAGCTCAGATCTTAAAATATAAAAGAATTTTTCCTTCCACCTCTTATTGGAAGAAGGAATATTGATGGCAAAAGGAAAATCAATGCCAGACCTTCGCTTGCTGAAGTAATACCAGCTGTGCGAGGTCCGACATGCGAAAAGAGCCCGAAAAATGGTGGTGTTGAATGGAAATTCGATGAGTCTGAGAAGAAGAAGGTAGCAAAGAATAAGCTTGAGGCCATTTGGTTGAATTTGAGGAAGTCTGAGCCCATAAGCCCGCATAACACGGGTAACGGGCTCAGGAACAGGAAGGCCGAAGCCCGAGTTAAAGTAGTCTTCGTAGACTGCTTCATAATCCCTCGGGGGATCAAAAGCAGTCTGACCAGGCAGAGGGAGAAGAGGTTTAAAACGGTTCCTATCGATCTTATAGTATTTACAGATCCTCTCTAGGTCGGCCTCGGTCAAACTTGAAGTCGTTTCCTGGACCATAGGGGAGGGCCGACCTCTCTCTAAGACACCAGAAAACTGTGAAGGGCCCCTCGTGGGGGCCGGAGGATTTACAGACGCCGGAGCGGGGGCAACCCTAATTGGCTCCGGTGAAGAACTGATTATGGTCAGGGCTCTGCTGGACTGAGCAGAATCTCCGGTGGACTGAACCAGAGTGCCGATAGGCAGATCATCGGCAGAGGAAGACCTGCCGGACGGCGACGGAGAGGCAATGGCCTCTCCGCTCCCGGCGGCGTAAGAACCGCCCTCAGAAAGGTTCTAGGAATCATGGGTTGAAGAAGACATTATGAAGATGAAAGGAGGACTTAAAGAGAATTCGAAGGAAAAAGGACACCGGAGGGAGGACAGGACAAAGGCTGAGACTCGCCGGAATCAGGAAAACTCGCCGGAGAAGAAAGCAGAATGCCGGAGTGAAGGAACGAGAGCAAATAAAGAGTGAAAATGATCTGCAGAAGACCTATTTATAAGGCTTCATCTCGGCAACCCAAGCGTCACCTGAAATAAATGGCCGTCGGTTCGTGAAACGGCGGGATTCAAAAAGCTGCCCAACTGATGCTTCGTGCTCTGCGCGAACAGTAAATGCGCAAACCGAGCCAACCAGAATCAGACACGTGCCAGAATAGACAACGTGGCAGAGAATCTAGTCAGAATTAACCGATCAGTTCGGCCAGAAGCTATCATTAGCGCATCGTACATTGTACCCCTAATAAGTACGTTAAACGGCCTAATCAGACCTTGACACGTCATCGAGGGAAGAACAACCCGAGGAAAATCTGAGCAGATTAGCCCGCCCTTTCAGTTCAGCTCGGCCAGACTAATCTGGGGGGCAAGTGATGAGCCAAAAAATACCTCCCATTAGTCAAGCACGGTCAGCCCGTTAGTCAATAACGGTCAACGCTGAAGTAAGGCATAAAAATGGTTAAGTATGGCGGGTCGGCCTGGAGGTTGACAAGGTCAAATACAGACAAACAGTCCATCTCGGCCACAGGGCCCCACCGCCATCTCGCTCACGGGACCTCTTGGTCATCTCGGCCAGGTAACCTCAGTGCCCCCCCTGGGGGCTGAGGATCTCGCCTCGGTCTAAAGGCTTCTTGCAGGCCAAAGGGTTCCATCTCGGCCACAAGGCCTTACCTCGGCCCGCAGTTCCATCTCGGCCAAAGAGTTGAACTCGGCCTCATATCCGATCTACTTATTGATCTCGGACCATTTTCTATGGCGTCAGCTACGAGCATCATGAAAGGCCCACCAATGCTCTTTGAAGTCGGCCACTTTCATCTCGGCAGGCTGACCCCACATCATCAGCCATCTCGGGCACTTCTGAGTGCTTCTAAATGGTTTCATCTCGGTCCTAGGAGTTTACCCTGGGTAATTCCACCAGGTGAAACACCCCGCCAGATGTCTCAAGCAAGCTTATTCAGCTCAGCACCGAGCCGCGTGGCGAGCATGCAAGAGCAAGAGTCATCCGACTGACCTCCTTGCCTGTCACGATATCTGAGCTCTGCCCATGCATTGGCCCAAGCCGCCATATAAAAAGGCCGAGCAGCAGGAGAGAGAGGGGGAGGTAACAACAAACTCTGAAAAACTACACGCCAGTAACTCATCTTCTCCACAGTGAAAACGCAGGTTTTACAGAAAACCTCAATTTACTTAACCTTCACCATATATAAACCTCTCTATAAAAATGGCCCAAACTGACTTGAGCGTCGGAGGGTATTACCCGGGGCCATAGATTCTGGGTCCCCTGACCCTTTTTCTTTGTGCAGGTTAGCAACTCACTCACTAAGGACAATTGACGGAGTTCTAACGGCACCACATCAAACAAATACTTGGTGATATAATCTGACATCATCAGAGGAGGTTGGAAAGGAGGCAAAATATGAGGCCTCCAATCACGTCCCGCCACGTGTAAAAAAATTGTCTTTTTTTAAATAAAATTTGAATGTGGTGGGACCACTGACAATTTTTTTTACACGTGGCGGGACGTGATTGGAGGCCTCATATTTTGCCTCCTTTCCAACCTCCTCAGATCTCACCCCATCCATTACAACTATCAAAAACTCATATATAGAGACTGCAATGATGGTGTAGCTGCAATCAGATGAGCGGATCTATTATTTTCTCAAAGTTGAAATTAAATAATTATCTTTATGTGCCATCACTCTTTTGTAAACTCATGCCCGTAAGCATGTCACAGATGAATTAAATTGTGTATGAATGATACATCCTCATTTTTACAGGACATTTATACAAAGAAAATTATTGGACGTAGTACTGAGCACGGATGCCTCTATTACGTTGATGAAGTGGTCCATCGGAAGATTGCCTTACTCTCGCATGGGATATCAAATCGAAAAATTTGGTTATGGCATCGACGTCTTGGGCATCCATCTCTCGGTTACCTTCGCCATCTTTTTTTAGCCCTCTTCACAAGTTACTCACTTGCTATATGAAACTTGTGTTTTAGCAAAAAGACATCACACTTCTTTTAGCTCGTATAATACTCAAGTTCAGTCTATGTTTTCCTTAATACACTCACACGTGTGAGGGCCTACACTTTGTCATACTCCTTGTGGTTTTCAGTATTTTATTGTATTTGTTGACAATTTTTCTTGTATGACTTGGATATATTTTATCAAGTATAAGTCCGAAGTATATGCAAAAGTTGTTGACTTTTTCCGAATGATCCAGACCTAATTCAACCAAAAAAATCCAAATCCTTGGATCTGATAATGATGGTGAATATGTGAACCATGAAAAGAAAACATTTTTTCATGAAAATAGGCTTATTCATCAAACCTCGTGTCCAAATGCAACCGAACCAAATGGTGTTGCAGAAAGAAAAAACAACATTCTCTTCGAAATGACCAGAGACATAATGCTTGAATCTGGTGTTCTAAAATATTTCTGGCCTTGAAGCTATTGTCACGTCAACTTATCTTCTTAACAACTTACCCACAAAAGTCCTTGACCAAAGAACTCCTCTCTAAGTCCTAGAAACTCAAACATCTATACCACATATATTAACTTTCCTGCCACAAATTTTTGGTTGTTCCGTATTTGTCTATGTTCCAAAATATAAAAGATCTAGATTCGATCCATGTATTATCAAATGTGTATTTGTGCTCATCAAAAATGATATCACTGTTACAACCCAGTAAACCATTGCATCTATGTCATCACAGATTGTGATTTCGTTGAAATTGGTTTTTTACTATCTCAATCAACCTCATGCCTAGAGGAGATTACAAATAACTTACCCGGTTGGTTGAGTAACTCGATCATTCCAGACACTATTTCCATAGGGTCACCCAAGCCACCCATCAACGTAGTAGGAACTAATGAACTCATACTTACCACTGATCAACCTTCAGATGATGTCTGAAAAGAGGTAAGTGAAATTTAACTCAATTTAGATACTTCCTTTCGTGTAGCTAATGATGCTACTATTGATACTAATCTAAAAATGGCCAAAAAAATTGCAAGTATATTTTGCCTCGCAAGAATAACCAAGGGGTGTCAGTGGAGTGTACAAGTAGAGTAATTCTGATCACATTATGTTTCTGAAAAAAAGAGATATTCTGATTATTTGCGTAATCATTTATGTGGATGACATGATCATAACGAGAAACGACACCGAGAAAATAAGACAGTTGAAAACAAATTGTTCACGAAATTTGAGATGAGGTAGCTGGAGGTGGCTTAAGTACTACTTATGAAATGAGGTTCTACAATCCAGCAAAGAAATCTTTATATCTTAACTGAAGTATATTCTGGATTTACTTGCAAAAACAGGAATGGTCGATTGTAAACCAGTAGATACTCCAATATAGGTTAATCACATGCTTCAAATAGTAGAAGGTGTTGAATTAGCAGAAAAAGAAAGATATCAGCGACTAGTTGAAAAATAATCTACTTGACACATACTCGATCATATAAAGAATATGAAGTTGCAATTATAACCCAATTCATTCATCACCCACAAATGGACCATATGGAAGCAATCATGAGGACAATAATTTAAGGGTATAGCCGAACATGAAATTATGTTTAAAAAAAATAGCTATCTCGACATTGAAGCATATTCTGATGCAGATTGGACTGATAATCCAAATTATCAAAGGTCTACATCAGGATACTTTATACTAGTTGGAGAAGATTTAGTGACATGGAGAAGTAAAAAAACACATGGAGGTGGATCGACACTTTATAAAGGAAAAGATCGAAGATGACACAATTGAACTTAAGGTCGGAGGACTCATCAGTGGATATTCTTAGCAATTCTATCACAGGACTGAGTTTTCACTAGAATATTTTAAATTTTAAGCATCGAAAATATCACTACTCAACTTGAGGAAGAGTGTTAAAAGTTTACGAGATATCACCATAATTATAGAGACAATCTGAAATTCTAATTTGTAATCTAATCAGGATCATATCCTTTAATTGGTTCTATAATTTTTACCATATTTAGTCAGTCAGTGTACCATATAAATCGACGAATTTATCTTTCCCGCTGACAAATATTTTGCTTTTGTTTTTTAAAAAAAATGGAACTTTATTCCGCCGATTCTCCAAATGATGGAAACTATTTGCAAATACCTTTTTCATTCTTCACGATTTCTTGGATGACGCCATTATTTTGTAATAAATTTGATATTATGCCGTTTATATTTTATAAATCAAATGGGCATGTATTATATATCAGTTATATTTTCTGCTTGTTTATCTTGTTTGTAATCAATTAAAATTTTTACATAGATATCAGAAAAAAGGTACATTATCTTCTTATCAATGATAGCAAATAACGAATAGAATAATAATAAAATATATGTAATACACATTTATTGAGGAAGACAAATAATACAATATATTTATTGAACTACAAACAATATGAACACTTAAAAAGACAATCCTGCCTAATAAAAACACTTAGAAAAGCATAGATATTACAAAATACATGTTTACTTGATTATGAATAAGATAAACACATAAAGAAAACATAAATATTACTCCCTCCGTATCAAAAATATTGTCTTAATTTGACTTAAGTATAAATAAGTAATTCAAACTACTCTGGTCATTTTTTTTACTTGGTTAGATGCCGTAAACTAGAAAAATCATTAAAGTACTGACTAAAAAGGTATTTTAAAAACTAGCAACTAATATATTATTTTTAGAAAAGTCGGCAATTTTTGGGACATGCCTAAATAAAAAATAATACAACATTTTTTAGACAAAGAGAATACATAATATACATCCATATGATTTATAAAATATAAATGGCATATTATTTTAATTATAGAGACATAAATGGTACAATATTTTATTATAACTAGTACAATTATAAAATATAAACGGTATATCTCGTCGTCGACCAAAAACAACTAAAAATATTGACGTCATTCAGGAAACCGTAAAGAATAAAAAAAGTTTATTTACAAATTGCTTCCGTCATCCGCAAATCGGCAGGAATAAAGTTCCATCTTTTCTAATAAAAGCAAATATTTGTTGGCTACTTCCACGTTAGCAGTAAAGATAAGCTTTCCAATTTCCACATGAACAAGTTATAATATTTAAGCAATTTTTAAAAACCATAAAAAATAAATAAATAATAAAATACAACATTTATTAATTCTTCCGTACTGTTTAGCACTCTTCCGTCTATTATTGCTAAGACTGTCAATCAAGGAAACATTGATTTTCTAGGATTAGGTGACATTCATTCAAATAGTAAGAACATAATATAAATACAGCATTTCCAGTGTGTTATTCTCTTGTGTTTACACATAGTCTGGAGATAGGTGAGATTGTTTCAAGATCTGATGCATGTAGTCTTACCCTATATTTTGTACAAGATGTTTCCGCGGCTCGAACAGAATATACACACACACATGTATGACGTGCGACAGTTGCAAAACGGTGTCGTGATAACATAACATGAAAGGGCGTTCCTACTACACTAGCCTCTCGTGTTTGCACAGAGTCTGGAGATGGATCAGATGGTTTCACGATCCAATGTATGCAGTCTTACCCTATATTTTGTATAAGATGTTTCCGCGGCTCGAACAAAATATATACACACATATATGACGTGCGACAGTTGCAAAACAGTGTCGTGATTGGTCCAATCTATAGTGATTCTAATTAGTGAGACTAGATGGTGGTATTAAGACAAATATATGAAAAAATAGAAGAAAAGTTTCTTATTCACACTTTTTGCGCCTAATAATTAGTGTTGTGTAAACGTTAAATTTTCGAATTGAATTTAACGGTTTTAAACCTTTTCATTTTCAAATTTTCAAAGTTTCTTATGACCATTATAATAATTATTACACCATATGACTCTCTTTTAAAATTTTAGAACTTTAGTGGCTCTTGACTCAAATTATCTCAAAAAAAAAATTAAAGTACAAGTCAACTTCCACTAAACATGTTGTAAAAGAATTTCTCTATAGACTACCATAGTACCTTTGATATAATAATAACAAGAATCATACCTAGTATATCTCAATAACAGCAAAAGTTATCGTTAGGGTCTGAGAGGATGAAAGACATGCAAACAATACTTACATCCCAAAGAGATAGAGTGTTTGCTTCCAGTGAGAGCACCGCTCTATATATACCTGTATAGATAGCACAATAATAAGAATATACACTAATGAAGGAATTTTATTAAACATAAATAGAAAGCTTCCGATATGAAAATAGTCTTAAAGTGGATATGCACAAATAGTTGAAAGACAAAGACCAAAAAAAAGTGCAAGTCAACCTAAAGTGTAGAGAGCATCTAATCCTCTAAGTATGCTCTAAGTGTCCCTATATCCGGCCTACATCTCCTGTATCTTAATCATTTGCCTCCATAAGCTCCTATCCTAGACCATGTCCTCAGAGAGATGCAACCCTAGTAAGTCATCCATAATCTGCTCATCTCAATTCAGTTTGGATCTGTCTTTACTTCTCTTTCCCTCCACAGTGAGGCTTTCAACTGCTCTGACAGACGTCGTTCTGTGTCTGCTCTTGACATGTTCAAGCCATCTCAGTCTTCTCTCCATTATCTTATCTGCTCAATCCCATAATACCTTTGATGATTTCTTTATATAAAAAAAAAAATCAAAACTATTATATCATGCATATGCGATACCATCGTGCATAGTTTAATCGATTATAAAATTAATCGGTGTCGTTTCAATATTGCACTATGGGGGGGGGGGGGTAATTTTTTTCATTCTCCAAAGTTTAGTCAATTTTAAAACTATTAAATCATATAATTTACATAATCTAACATTGTTGAAACTTAAAACTAGCTAAAATAATTTATTGAATATAATAGAGAAAATACCCTTGAAGGCCTCAACCAAGTACTAGACCATATTTGCTAAATCATTTGATTAGTTGGTTACATGAAGCAACCAAGCACTAGACCATACATAATAGTAGTATGGTTCTATTGGGTTGATGCACGATCTTGAAAACGTGCTAAAAAGTCCCTTTCAAATTATAAACTAGGAGAAGTCAATCATAAAACATAATCGTTTTTTTAAAAAAAAAAAATCTTTTACAAACTAGAAAAGGATGATAAAGAATTAAAAATTCAATTTAATCGGATTCTTAACGAAAAAAGCAAGGCAACAAAGAGAAATAAAAAAAAAGTCGTTCTTGGTGCACTAGACTCTCGTGTTTACGCAGGGTTTGGAGAGAGACCGAATCGCTTCGCGATCTGATGAATGCAGTATTACTATACACTTTATGAAAGAGACTGTTTCAGCACTTTGACAAAGCAGGAAGGAGAAATGAGCTTCTCAAAACAAATGGAATATGAGGTCCTCCTAGATATTCGAGTGGCCTCCATGACATAGTTCAGTAAATACTCATGTTCGAATTTTCACTAAAAGATCAAGAGTTCGATTTCAGGGACACGCATAGTATGGATGTTCCTCTGCGATTAGGCTGAAGACCTGATTTGCAGGGGACACCTTGTATGAGTCACTGCGTACCTTGTATAAGTCACTGCGTAAGATTTCACACAATCTAAGAGGCCGCTGAATTCTTGATTTGCATCATTCACACATGCTCATTGGGGCTAAATTTTCAAATGAACCGAGCTTTCAAACCTTATATGAGTTATGCAATTTTTTTAAAGAGTTAAGATTGTGTTATTTTCTTTAACATGATTGGACACTAAAATGCTATACTTTGTGTTTTTTGTGATATAATTTGATTATGGAATACAACTTTTTTAGGCAGATATATCTTTTTATGTACTTAAAAGTTATAACTATATTGATTGCGAAAAAATAACATGCCTATATAGACGATCTATGTTGTCCACGTGATACTATATTTATGGCATATATTTAACTTAGTTAATATTCATATGGTAAAATTATTGGGTTTTTTAGAACTGCAATAAAATTATGTTGTTAACTAAGGCTCATATCTTTGTTAAGGGGGTGGGTTCTCCCCCACCTGTACCAGAGGTCCCTTAGCCAGGTAGGATGTAAATCGAGGGATGTGCTTTACTAGCAGCCCTACAAGGGAGATGACACACGAGATTCAGAAGCCCAGAAACAACCCTTGTAATATTTCAACAAAGTATTGCTTCTACACGGGTTCGAACTCGGAACGTCGGGGTTCTTTAGCCCAATCACCTTGTCAGCTACCAGTAGACTATGCCCCTGGGGGCACTAAGGCTCATATCTAAATTGACATGATTAGCCAATCCCCGCCGAATATCCTTTATCATAATTTCCTCACTTTGCTTCGATTCGAGTTTTGATAAGAGGAATCAAAAAATCTTCTTGGTCACAACGCAATTGCAGCAGTAATTCTTTCCAACGCCTTTGTAACAAAACTTCCCCGACTCGGGGAAAGAAAATGAGAATTTGGAATCGGTTAAAACTAAGCAGTAAACGATGCATGAAGGACTTGATTTCTTGAATTTGATGCTCCTGGAGCTTGTGCCACACTTGAGCACCACTTTAGTTAGATCAAATGATTGTTAATCTTTGATGAGGGTGTGTGTTCTCCCCCACCTGTACCAGAGGCCCCTTAGTCAGGTGAGATGTAAATCGAGGGATGTGCTCCACCGGCAGCCCTGCAAAGGGAGAGGACACACGAGACTCAGCCAGCCCAGAGGCAACCCTTGTAATATTTCAACAAGGATTGTCTCCACACGGACTCGAACTCGGGACGTCAGGGTTCTAGCCTCAATCACCTTTGCCACTTAACACTGGACTATGCCCCAGGGGGCAAATGATTGTTAATCTAATTTACAGTTGTGTAGCGATGATATCTTCTTGCAACTATAGATGCTTTGTGAAATTGTTTTCACGTAATCTGTAATCTGTAATCTGTAAGCTATTGTAGTTTTTTCTCTTTTTCTTTTCTTTTCGCCTTTTTGGGTAATGTCTCTTTCTCCACACCAAAAAACAATGCAGGTCTAAGGCGATCTCCAACCCAAAACACCAAATTTTGCATCAAATCATCTATTTGGTGCAATAAACAGTAAAAAGTACTCCAACTACAAACACCAAATCTAACAACAAATAAGAATATTCCCTCAAAGATTCTTCTATCATTCTATTTTTAATTCATTATTATAAATATTTAACATTCATGTAAATTTAATGTAACTATTCATTCCAGATTTTTGTTATATAATTTTTTCTTATAACAAAATTAGCGAAACTAAAATTTTTATAACAAAATTAACAGCATTCTTTTTTCTTATAACGAGATTAACAAAATTAAAATTATTATAACGAAATTAACGAAATTAAAATTAAATTAATATGATTAAAATGATGATGTGGAGGATGAATAGTGATTTGGTGCAATGAATAGTGTTGCACCTATTTGGTGTAACAATATTCATTTTCACCAATTTGATACAAGCTTTGTTGCTTGGTTGAAGTGACATTTTGCACCAAATAGGTGTTTTGGTGCTACCATTGAAGATCGTCTAAGCGCTTATCAATCAGATAATATCTCCAAGTAAAAGAAATGGCGGCTAGCAATCCAAAAATGCCGGGAGAGGAAATCCGGTATCCCGACCCTCCTCCAACAATCACGGCTGTGCATTTGGCGGAGGACAGCGGCGAAGCCTGGGTTTGGGGACAAATCAAAGCGGAGGCCCGCCGTGACGCCGAGGCTGAACCGGCTTTAGCCAGCTACTTATACTCTACTATTCTCTCTCATGCTTCTTTGGAACGCTCGCTTTCGTTTCACTTAGGCAACAAGCTCTGCTCTTCCACTCTTCTTTCCACTCTTCTCTACGACCTCTTCCTCAATACCTTATCCAATGATCCCAACGTCCGATCGGCCACCGTCGCTGATCTCATCGCCGCTCGTTGTCGTGACCCTGCTTGCGTTTCCTTCTCTCACTGCCTCCTCAATTATAAAGGCTTTCTTGCTTGTCAGGTGATTTAGCTTTGATTTCACAAAATAGCATGATTTACAACTTGTAAATTAGCTTTTGATTCCTTTGTTATTGAGATGCGAGAAATTGGACTTCTTAACATTTGATGATATAGAATGGGGACCAACTAGCTGATTTAATCGGTGTAATTTTGAGATTTTGTTCATTTACTTTGCTTGATGATGTGCTAAAGAGGCTTGAAATTGTTTATGGGGATGAGGAAAAGCAGGTGAACTATATGGGTATCTGATGAGCCAAAAAATACCCCCCTTAGTCAATGACGGTCAACGCTAAGCAAGAGTATAGAAGTGACTAACTACCGCAGGTCGGCTTGAAGACTGACCAAGTCATATGCGGACAAATAGTCTACCTCGGCCACAGAGGTCCCTCGTCATCTCGGTCATATGATCAGCACCCTACTGGAACTAACAGGTCACCTCGGCCATAGCGGCCTCACCTCAGCCTAAGGGTCTCACCTCGGCTTAATGGCCTTACCTCGGCCAAGGGATTTTAGCTCGGCTTCAGAGCCTCGTCTCAGCCGGAATAGCTCGGCCAGAGAACCTCGGTCCAAGCATTTTATTGCGAGGCCTCGGCATCTCTGCCCTTCAACATGGCACCTCGGCCATAACAGCTTAGCATCTCGGACATCTAGAAGATGTCGGTTACACATCCAGCTCGGCCAAAAGAAACCAGCCCTCGATTCCTAAGCCCTCAACAGTTCATCTCGGCCACGGGTCTCTGACTACTGACCTCGGCCAGGTTACAACAGTCATAATCCTGTATGCTACGTGGCCTACATGCAATCTTATCTCTCCCCAGATGTCGACCATACGAAGGGAAGAAGCCAGCACAGCAATCTCAAGCAGCCACGCAGTTGCCATGCAAGCTGGCCAGACGTCCTCATTTCATCCATCTGGGACACGCAGCACCCAGCTTCGCTAAGTATAAAAGGGCTTCCTCAACAGAAAGAAGCCCAAGTTTTTCCAAATCTTTCCAAGCCTTACCAAGTCGGAAGGAAGACACTCATCAAATTCAACCCAGCTCGGCTAATACACTCTGGCAGACCTCAAACAGGTTTCATACAAATCATTCCAGTATAAGCTATACGCTAAAATGCCCACAACTGACTTGAGCGTCGGAGGGTTTTCCTGGGGCAGCGCCCTGGGACCCCTAACGCTTTCTTTCCTTTCTCAGGCTTCCTAGAAGGATTATTGACGGAGGAGTAACGGCCTAAACTCCGGATATTTCAACTTTTACATTGGTGATAAATCCGACATCATCAGTATCTAACTTGTATGTTCACATATACAAATGCGCAATCTGTATTTGCCATGTGATATTTTCGATGTAAAAGTTGCAGGAGGTAGGAAATTTGGTCTTATGATTTTAATTTGTCCATTCGTATACTTGATTGTATAATCCTTGGCAGTCTGGAAGTTACAATCTTACGCTGCATCATCAGACAAACTTACCTGGTGAAGCCCATTGTTTGTGAAGCTTAAATGTTGGACTGTGAAGTACCCAGACATGGTTTATTAGGGTCTACTTGTCATTAAAATACGGGTCCATAGGTGGTACTTATAGTAAAAATAGAAGTGGTTGATTTATACTAATCATAAACATGACACTGAATTATACCATGTAATATGATATTGGAGTTTAACTCTCGCTTTTAAGCACTTCTCAAGCTGTTGACCTTGTCCATTGCAACTTCTAAGAACGAGGTCATGTCTTGAGTATATCGAAACCTTGTTAAACTGCTTGGTGATCTAAGTTTCAGGCAGTCAGCCAATTCAATTCATTGGAAGATGTTCATGTGCATGTATTAACTGGAATTCTGTAGACAGACGCATCATGTGCTTCAGATTTCATAAAATGGATTAACTATATGTTGCAACTCAATGATGCCAGATGAGATTAACATATTGGGTCCAGTTTGTGGTTAATTAGGAAATACTTCAGGTTATAGCTAAGTGGAAAAGAAAGTGCGGGAATGTGCATGTGTGATATTACCTGTGTTAATTGGCTATGGGTGGCGTTTAGATTACCAAGAATGTCTAGCGATTTTTCCAGATCTTCTTTGGGCACTTTTTAAGAAAACGTATAATTGTTTATGGCTATTTCAGGCTCACCGAGTAGCTCATAAGCTTTGGAGCCAAGCTCGAAGACCTTTAGCGCTGGCACTACAATCCCGGGTATCTGATGTCTTTTCTGTGGACATTCATCCTGCAGCTAAAATTGGCAAAGGAATACTATTCGACCATGCAACTGGAGTGGTGGTTGGTGAGACTGCAGTGATAGGAAACAATTGCTCAATTCTACACCATGTGACTCTAGGTGGCACGGGAAAGGTTGGCGGTGACAGACACCCAAAAGTTGGAGATGGGGTGCTGATTGGTGCTGGTGCGACGATATTGGGCAATGTGAAGATTGGGGAGGGGGCTAAGATTGGTGCCGGATCAATGGTTTTGATAGATGTGCCACCAAAGACGACAGCTGTGGGGAACCCAGCAAAGTTGTTAGGTGGAAGAGATCAGCCAAGAAAACATGACGATGAAGTGCCAGGAGAGTCTATGGATCATACTTCATTTATATCTGAGTGGTCTGACTATGTGATATGACTTGCATCCTATGCTGATGTGGTGCATGAACATGCTTATTGATTCACCTGTTCCTACGGAGTTAACAAACCCTCTTTCTCCGCATTCTGTCTCTCTCGTTCCGAGTCTCTAGAGATTGTCATTTTTTGCTTGCGCTGAGCAAGAGATTTGTTAGGGAAATATGTATGCCTGTATAGGTTTGAGAAATAAGCAGTGTAACTTGTTTGCTTTAACACTCCCTCTTAGTTAGCATCAGTTTACTGGTGTAATTGAGATGCTGGCATTGGGTCTCTTATACATAATTGTGAATATACTATTCATCAAGGGTAAAATGTAAAAATATTCATATATTTCTACACTCTCGCTCAAGTTTAGTTGCATAAATATTTATACAACTAAGCTTGGACAGTAAAGTTTGGAATATGTTACTAGATATAAGTTTTGTTAAAATGTCTGCAATTTGATCCTTGGTAGAAATGTGCTTCAATCTGATCATTCTGTCTTCAATTTTCTCTTTAATAGAGTGTCTATCTTTACATGTTTTATTCTATCATGTTACATAGGGATCTGTGTCATACTTATATTAGAATTGTTGTCATAAATATATGTATGGGAAGTGATATTCTTTGTCCAACATCATCCAATACTTTCTTTAGCCATAAACTCTCACATAATCCAAGTGCTAATATCTTTAATTCAGCTTCTGCACTGTTTCTGAACACACACTTTGCTTTTTTGCTTTTTGCTCTTCCATCTCACGAAATTTCCCATAAGTATGTTGCATACTCAGTGGTTGATCTCATATCAATTTTAGACCCAACCCAGTCAACATCAGTGAAAATCTGAATGGATCTTTCTCTGTTTTTTTCTGAGATACAACCCATGTCAAGGTGCATTCTTTAAATAACTAAGAATTCTTAAAACAACTTGTCAATTTTCATTAATAGGAGGTTAATTGCACATGGTATCCATACTTTTCCACAAAGTTTTAAGTAGTATCCATACTTTCATGAAATTCATTTACCAGCCATACTTATTGGTGAAATTAACATCTGGCATCCGGATGACCTACTGGTTTACCGTTGACTGCTCAAATCGACCTTTGACCGGACTTAACCCCACTTTTAACTCGACTTTAACCACAGTTTAGGATTAATAAAATAATAAAGTCAAAAAAATTAAAAGTTTAAGAAAAAATAATTCAAAAATCAAAAAGAAAACCTACACCCCACCCCATCCCCACCTCCTTTCATCTTTTTCTCCTGCAAAAATATTCTCCATTCATCCATTATTAAAAACACTACCTGCAAACCCTATGATTCGGTTGGCCTCCCAAAGTGTTTTCAACTCAATGATTCGGTTACAATTTGAATGCACATTAAGTCGGAATACTCACATTTGCCAATAGCACTTGATTTAAAATCCGAATGCATATTTACTCGAAACATCCGCATTTGGCACTGTTGAATCACCAATCACCAACATTTTGAATTCATACAAAAACGACAAAAGAAAAAACTGCAAAACCTCTGATGCCAGCGTTATTGATCAGCACGTCGATACGGCCAAAAGCATCCCAAGCCTTCTTCACGGCTGATTCAATCAAAGCGCCATCAGAACAAACGTCAACTGTTTGGGAAGAGAGGGGGGATGTTGTCATCAACTGCAGCTACCGGTAGCGGCACTGGGTCGGAAAAATTCTCCAGCTCCGACCAGTTAGCAAATAAAAACCAAGGTCAATCTAATTGGCACTGGGTCAGAAAAATTCTCAAAACTTCTTCTATGTCAAGGCTTATTCTTTCACCCTTTTGCAAAATCTCAGTCGCCTGTATTGGAAAGAAGGGAAGGAAGCAGTTATGCTGGTGGCAGATTTTTTGGCATTGATGAGAATGAGTAGCCCGGCACTGGCAGCAGGGACAGAAGAGTATCCTTCAGCATAGAAGAGTATTAGGTTTTTTTTTTTGGAGAGAGGAATCAGTTGGGATAAAGGAGTGTATTAGGATTTAACCATGGTTGGGAAATGTTTGGAGCCAACTGTGTTAACAGTGAAAAATAAAAAGAATTTTGCTAAAAACCGTCTATAGTAGGTCATTTCCCTGTTGCCGGATGCCAGGTGTTAATTTCACCAATAAGTATGGCTGGTAAGCGAGTTTCATGAAAGTATGGATGCTACATAAAACTTTGTAGAAAAGTATGGATACCAGGTGCAATTAACTCTATTTTTTAACAAAACTAGAGCATAACATATGTATGACTTCTTGTTCAGGGTTCTCTTGGTAAAGTAACAACTTTTAGAGGATTTATATGTGAAAAGGGCCCCAAAAGTCTAGAGTTCAAAAGCAGATTGGACGACTCTAAGGAAATTAAGGTAGTAGGCAACTGTCCTAAGGCTATTAGGGACCAATTAGAGTAGTCTGAGCTGGTATAATCCCAAGATCAGCTTCAAAGGATTTGGGATAGACAGACAAAAGCCAGTCCTAAAATACTCCTCTTAGACAGCCTCATATCCTTGTAGAGGGCAGTAGGTTGTCCGTCCTGGAGGAGGTACAATTGAGTCGAAACTTCAAAATCTATCTGGTGGACTTCATAAATGCGCACCTGGTCAGTATGGTCAGGGTGCAAAAACTTTGTTGAGCTAGCTTAGAAGGTAAACCCTTATCTACGGTACCAAAAGATAAAATAGAGTAGTATGGGGTACGGGGAAGGAAATTTGTAACTGGTTGCCGTTGGGAAGAAGATTTTGGAGTGAAGCCAGTGGCTCAACCGCCAGTGCAGCACTACTATGCCTAAAGAGGGCAATCGCCTCTCTTTGCCTCTTGGCGGGGCAGAGACTACCATCACCAGCACTGAAGTCAGTCCTCTCTAGGGAGATAGAGGTCTTAGACCCTGTCTTTATGCCGCTTACGTAGGAGGCTTCCTTAGAGATTTTTTGAAAATCAAAGGAAGAAAATATAATTGAATGAAGAACGGAAGACTTACTTGACACAAGTAGACGGAAAGTTGTGGACAGAGGAAGAGGATGGCGCTGGCGATAACTAGAGAACGGCAAGGAGTGAAAAGACAAAAGTTTTGAAAAGGTTTTGAAGACGCAAATAAGAAAGAAAATGAATAGATGGGCACTTCTAATACAAATTTTTGAGAAGATGAAATCTGATCCATTTTCCTTCATTAAAACTTTAAACACGCTAATGGAAGCATGGGTAAGCAGGAAGAATAAATATAAGCCTCTACAATTGCTCCAAAAGATGCTCCAGAGAAACCTATTATTATGTGTGCTAGGTGTTGTATCCGACAGTATAATGTCAGATGCGTACAACAGTTGGATAGTCAAAGGATTTGTCCGTTACCAACAGAACAACCTCATTATTCAAAGTGACAAGATAGATCTATAGGCATCTAATGAGGTGAAAATCAATAAGCTTTGACAAATAAAATGTAGCCAGGTTAGACCCCTAAAGTTAGCATTAATTGACCCCACAAAGACGCAGGCCATCCAAGGGTCAAGTCAACCACTTTGGCTGAAGCACATGCTCAGGTCAGCATCATCAAGGAAAAGCAGGTCATGCTGCAATCAGGTCAGCCTCCACTGTCAGATCAGCCAAAGACATCAGGTCATACACACTAAAATGTTCAAGAACCTACAAGAGAAATCATGTTGGTTGAACCTTTAGCATGCCGAGGTATGTCAACTCGACTTAGCCAAGAAATCTTCACCAAGCAGGGTACTTTGCCAGACAACATGACACTTGGAGCCAACTCACTTATACTTGGCCAACATGTACCAGCAAGACAAGACACTTGGCAGCGTCAGGCATCCCCAAGCGTGCACTGGTTTGGCCAAAGATTTTAAAAGCCTCTCTAACCGCAGACAAAACACAAGTATTGGCGAGTTTTCAGACATTCTTTTTTAAATACACAATATTCCACAAAAGACATTTTTTCTACATCACATCATACATTAAATGCCAAATATAGAACAACCCACAAATGACTTGATCGTGGGAAAGTTTTTTTCGGAGTAACAACTTTGCCAAGAGGATTCCTCCATTGTTAGATTATTATTCAATTAGCCAACTATTATGTAGGTAAGCTGATTATCGTGTAAGTTCAGGTTCTCGATAGGATTTCTCCTTTTGCGCTGGGGGCGACGTTGGTGATGGCACGCTAATGGAGAGGGATGGTGTGAGAAAGCAAGGATAGGAGAGAGCTTGGTACAGAGGCGCAAGCAATAGCTGAGGTTGAGTACCTGGGTTGGGGGAGAGCCTAATGGGAGGTGGCTTTGGTTGAGCACCTGTTAATGAGGGGAGTGGTGGTGGCATTGATGGGAGGGACTGGTGACAGCAGAGGGGATAAGGAGGTTGGTGGCGACGATAGCAGTGGAGATGGAGATGCTATATAACTGGATGTGGTGTTTCTAGGTTTTTTTTTTTGATGTCAGAGAGGTACAATAGGTGGGTGGATTGAGTTGAGTTGATGAACAGTGAAAAGATGAAGGTTAGAGGTTAGATTGTCAACAATGCAGGGTTATAACGGGCACCTCGACAAAACGACTCTTTGGATGGAAATATAGCGTTAGACACGGCAGTCCAAACATCAACAACAACAACAACATTATTACGTTATTTTACAGACGGCTCCGTCTACAACAGGGTATGGAGGCAGTCCCAACACCAGTTTTGTTTATTATAATTAGAAACATGGGGGGTTTTGGACTAAACTGATAAATTAAAGGGGTTTTCGGCAATTAACCCCTATAATAAAATATGTGTTTCTAATAGTAGTAAGGATAAAATGTAGATATGAGGAGACCTCATATGAGGTAAAATATGAGGCCTCCAATCACGCGACGCCACGTGTACAAAAGGACACGCTGCTTACTTTTTTTTATTTTTAAAAAAAGGCTCTTTTGTACACGTGGCGTTGTGTGATTAGAAACCTTATATATTGCCTCATATGAGGCCTCCTCTGATCTCACCCGAAAATGTAGTAGTAAATTATAGTATCCTCCCAACCCAACTCCCAAGTCCTAATAGACACGAGAGCTACTCGCAGTAGACCAACGCACTTGGCTTTCACCAACCAATCAGAACTACAGAACCACGTCGCAGCTGAAATGATCTCGTCCAAGTCAGTCTTTTCCGGCGACGATTAATGTGACCCCCGGTTAAATCCTCCTGAACTTCCTTTGACACGAAACAAAGACCTCTTTTTCACCAGATTTCCCTACAAATTTTGCAATGACGACGATCTATAGAACATTGAAACCCTTGTGATATGCAATTCTCGTAATATCATCCTTAATACAAATCTCCGAGTGCTCAAAGAAGCCAGCTGGGGTGGCAAGAAAAGAGGATATTCCCTTCATTAAATGCCAAGTGTGTGAAAAGATTGCTCATCAGCTGTACCACCAAGTTCAAGTCAAACAGTCTGAAAATTCACCCAAGAAGGTAGCTTTTCTATCTGGGTCGGCCTGTTTTCTGCCTTTTATGTGAATTCAAGAACTGGGTTGTGTGATTTTTATGCATCTTGTTCAAATTCAGTGTAGAAGATTCTCTTTTTCGTTGAATGCAAGAGTTCAAAATCATGTCCGTATAGAATGCGTGCATACATATACTTCTTGGATTGTGAATTTTGGGCAGTGCTCTGTGGTTTCAGAGTTGTTCTTTTAATGGGATCGTTTAGTTGATTTATTTGTATTATGGTTTTAATGGCCGGCGTAAATGTTGTGATCAGCTATCAGAATATCAAATTATTGAAATATCAGAGAATATCTGCAATCTGAAGAAGCATGAAGCTGATTGGATTCTTAAGATTGATATTGTGGAGCGAGGAGATCGATTAGAGGTACTATTTAAACTCTTCTTTCTTCCTTGTACTCATTTTTTTACCAATGTGTTACAAAAGGAAAAAAGTGTACTTGAAAATAATCATATTTTTCATTTCACTGGGTTGTTTACTGCATATGGAAACGTGAAAGTGATTTATATGAAAAAGGTATGCAGAAGTAATTAAAGGAGAGGTTGATTGGTACAAGTTGCTGTTGTAAATAATCGATTACCTTTGTTCAATAATGATTATCCTAATGGAAGTTTGGATTCAGATTTCGTACTTCGTTTTCAGTTAGTTGAACAAGACTCTGAAGGACATTGCAATTCAGAATGCAAGACAATTGAGCGAGCTTGTCAAGAGGTAATGTTCACATAATGTTGTGTATTATCCGATGGTTGAAGCATTTAAATATCTTAATTTTGCAACTTCCTATACATTAAGCTTTTAGGTGATTTAATAGGTCAAGATGATATCAAAATAGCAAATCAGTGTTTGATTCTGTGAAAGTTGTCACCCTATTTGTGTTATGTAAGTATCGAGGGGCCAAACCCGTTCCCCCTCTTTTCTTTTTCTCTTTAGTTTGCCCCATGTGTTGGGTTGTAATCGAGCTTTTTCAGCACGTGAGATTTTGTGGTAAGTCCACATGTGAGCGGGTGTAGTATAATGTTTATGTTAACGTTAAAAGTGATATATGTTAGTGTCTTCAAGCACCTATGCATCGTGTAGGGCTTGGAAGTTAACAGCTCTGAAGATTTATATGCATTTCTTATTTTCTGTTCTGTCACTATGATACGTATATGGTCTCAATACCCTGTGGCATCTTTTCAGGAATATATATAGGTCAATCCCCTTTTCCCAGACAAGATAATACGCATGGTTAGTGCCATTTGTGTATTTATAAGCTACAAAGCCTAAAACTGCAATAATTGAAGTTAATGGGAGTGGTAATACTCTTGTCTGAAGGCTTTTGTACTGGATATGCAGCTCAAGGTTTTCAGTTCTCAGAATTAAAGATATTCTGTATTTTCCTTCTAACTAATTGTTGGAGGTACTCATGGGCACTTGTCTGCGTGCTTGGGAATGTCTTACTGCAGGAAATATCATTTTTATGCATATTAGCTGTCACCATGTTGCTTATCTGACACCAAATTATGAGAAACTCTGCTCCTTTTCATTGAATGCTAACTTTGTCCTGCTATTGCTTTTCCTTTTTCAAGAATATTCTAAAATGACTAGTGAACCGTTGCTATCCAATGATATTATGGGGGTGACTCACACACGTTTTGTATCCAGTTAGTCTTTTGCCTTTAAGCTAAATCCTTTACAGGAAAAAATGGGTTACCTGTGCAAATCAGACCAGTTCATTTAGTAACTTCGTGATGGTTGCTTTTCTTCTTAAAATTCATACCTGTCTTTTTGTGTCTCCAATACCTGGGTGCATGACTATATACGTTTCTTCCTTGGAAGTCTACAGGTTATGGGGTATTCTGACACCGATGTGGCGGAGTACCTTTATAAAAAGAGGCCTCAGATTGATTCTTTAGTTAAATTCCTTTGCAAGGACCTTACCGGAGAGTGCACTAAAGAGCCGCCAAAAGTTCCCAAGGTAACTGTTCCATTTTCAAGTCAATTTCAATACTTTAAGTTATTGGAAACCGTGCATTTAATTACTGGTTAAACTTCAGCACTCTGGTGGTTTTGTGTTTGATGCGCTTGACACTACTGCTATCTGCATTTGGCGATTTTCGAGTTGCTCCTCAACATACATTGTAGATCCAATTTTCTTTTTCAGTGGCCTTCGACATTAACAGCTCTTTAAATGAGCATCTAGAAGGAGCATAATTTGCATATCTTTGAATCAAGGAATCAGATAGTGTAACAAAAGGATGAAGTATATACTGATCACCAGTAAAGCACTTGTGTGATATGAATGCCATCATTGATGTGTTCACAAAATACAATTGACGAATTTATTAATATCCATGCAATTTAAGAATAAAGCACTTGTGTGATATGAATGCCATCATTGATGTGTTCACAAAATACAATTGACGAATTTATTAATATCCATGCAATTTAAGACAGATATCTGCTTAAGTCCAGTCCCAGGGAAAAAGATCACAACAATAATAAATACCACTCATGCAGTCTGAAGGACAACGTAAAAAGTATTGTCAATTGGAAAGGTAACTTTTTTTGTTGTTAATCAATCAATTAGAAAGGTAAAATCGATTTCCTCTTGCTTCTTGTATTTGTTGAAGCTAGTCTGGAAGAAAGACTCAACTAGATGTGAGAAAATAAGTGCGGAGAGAAATTTGCTTTCCTCTTGTTTGTTTAGATACATCTAAAACTGCTAACATGTACATGTTGATTTAGTGGATAAGGCTTTTAGGGTGTGCCCATTTTGTGCATTTGCATCACCCTTTAAACTCATAAATCAAATACTGTGTTTGAGGTACTTGGACATGTACCTGACCTGACACCATATTACACTGGTTGTGTTATTCTGCATACAGAAGACTTGTGTTACATGGATATTAGAAACATTGAGTAGGAAAATGACAAGACATCATCAGAATGTGCAGCATTTTAACATTAGATAAAAAAGGAGAGGGAAAAAAAAAGGAGAAAAGGTTATAAGATGCTCCTGGCGAAGAATACTTGAAAAGTACAGTTGGATTTGTGGAACTGGAAAAATTTTGATGTGAAACACACAATAAATTAATGGTAACAGGCAAGAATGTAGACACCTCTATGAAAGTAGGGTCAGAATTTTTGATGTCTCTTGTTTTTCCAGGCAAACTAGCAAATTATGTGGTATACTTAGAATGCAATATTTGTTTGGTGTACAAAGTGAATAAGGTAGGTACAGTTGTAAGGTAAACATTTGTGCTGAAATGGGTGTGGTGTGTGTGTGAGTGTCTCCAATTTTTCCTTGACCAGTCTCCTAATAATCATTCCAAATCTTCAATCATTACGGAAGCATTGAGTTGCAAAAATACATCATAATGTGTAAAGAACCCTTGAGCCTAACTTCTGTTTACCTTCTGAAAGCATAGATTTTGCTTAACAATCTGACACTGCTCATACTTTTATGTGATCTTGAGCATCGCTTATAGGGAATAACAGTGTAGAATATTTCTGAGCTGCTTTGAAGCCTAAAAGGGCCTTAATGGAGTAGGGCATGATGAAAAATATGACCTTGTCTATGTGTCATAAAGAAGAAAGTTCTTGTTGTTGGGTAGGCCTCTTCCAAAAGCTTTCTTGTTGAAACTAGATATATTCAAGTTTTAACCATTACAGACAAGTCGAAACTGATTATATTCAACTTTTAACCATTACAGACAAGTCTTATATTCTGATAAATGTGATTAGGTGGTGACATGGTGTATCAAAGAGTTTGCATTAGATGTGTTGTTTTGATGGATCTTGGTAGATTAGCATGACCTTAATCATCAGTGGAAGACGTAGTTGTAATTTTCGTTTGTTTAACTATTTCCCGGTGTTCTCAAAGAAACATGATTTTTGAATTGGGCTGTTTAACTAAGTACATGCTTTATATCCCCTTTTCAGGATAGAATTCCAGGAGAACCTTTCATCCCAAAGTCATCAAAAGAGGCTGAAATGGATAAGATAATGAAATCCATGGAGGTATATAAGTAGAAGACTACATCTTCCTTTAACGCGTTCACTTTTTGCTTACCGTCTATTTGACTTGACTTGTTCTTTAGGGAATTCCTGGAGCTCCTGGCATGAAAATGTACTCAAGGGATGAATTGATGAACATGCAAATCTTTGGTAATGAGGACGCAGACGATGATGATGAGTCAGAGTTCCCAGCAAAACTGGTAATCCTTGAGAAACCATCTTGGCTTAACCGTTGACTTAAAGAAAATGTGGAATCTTTCTGATGCGTAAAAATTTTCTCAGGGAAAAGTTCTCAAAGAACAAGGAAGTAAAAAGAGTGATTGGCGACAAAAGATCGTGAAGGGATTTGTAGACACAAGTAATACTTTGAAGAAGAATGTCAATAAAGCTTCCAAGCAGATCAGAAGTTGGTGGAAAGGGAAGAAGGAAGTCTTGAAGAAGAAGAAGAAGAATACAGAAAACAGCAAAGGAGAACTATAGATCTCTGAAAGGACAGAATTGAAGAAATTTGCGATCTTCACCCAGTAGAACTAGGTCCAGTTAGCTAATTGTATTTACTGAATTCTCACACTAAGCCTTCAAGCAGAACACCTTTTTTGTTTGTCCAAGCTAAATTTGTTGGGAAAATTTTGTGGAGGAAGTTCTTTTATCCGTACTGGAAATGATCAACATGTCATGATCATTTGTAGCAATCAAAAAGCTTATATTTTGAAGAAACGTATATTTTGATATTGGTATTTCTCAATCGTATAATGTGTACAGACTGCGTATTTATACAAAACAAGAAACTATGATCCCTATAATATGGGATTATCCTAACTATGATAACAACTCTATCTCTTATCTACAATATCTCCAACAACCTTTATCTCTAACATTATTTTGAACTAATAACTTTGAACTAAGAATTCCAATACTCCCCCTCAAGTTGACGCATGAATGTTGACCATGTCCAATTTGCCCAAAAAACGACGAAAAGCATCGGGACCGAGTTGCTTAGTGAAGCCATCAGCCAACTGCTGTGTGCCAGGGACTTTGCACGGCGAAATGAGTCCGGAGGTGTAGTGCTGTCGCACAAAATGACAATCTATCTCAATATGTTTGGTGCGCTCATAAAAAACAGGATTAGCAACAATGTGTAAAGTTGCTTGATTATCACAATGAAGAGCAATATATTTTGGACTCGAGAAGTTTTATACTTGAGAAGTTTTACATGTCAATAAGATATAGTTCCTGACCATCAGTCCCAGTTTCCTATGATTTTTTTCTTCGTTGTCTTCTAAGGAGATGTAACCATATGTAATAATCATCTTAAAAGGTCAGACCCGGTTTATATCCACTGCGTGAGTTTTCGGAGAGAGAAGACCAGTGCTGTCTTATCCACTTTGTGTGGAGGCAGTTTTGAAACCTCGACCTAGCACATCACGGCAAACAAATTTACCGCTGAGCCAAGTCTGGCCCTCATATTTAATAATCATCTAGTTACCTCAAAACATTTGTGGACAAAGCTCTCAAGGGTTATGGTTTCATGTATTTTTTAGCACACTTTTTTTTTTTTTTTTTTAACACACTCCACTTGAATCTTCATATGTATGAGAATGACAAACAGAAAATGAGTGCCGGAAATGGATGGTTGTAACCATGTAGGATAATGAGAAACAGCAAACGGTGCTGCAAGTGGTCCGACCGAATCAACCATTGTTTTATAAGGCCGACTATTTATGGATTTTTTTTCGAACTCAAACTCAAATATGATCTTTATGTGTTTTTTAATTTTAAGTTCGTGTTTGAACGCCTTTAAAAATGAATCAAACTCGAGCTGAGTTCTATCAAACATTGAGCAAAAGGACAGTTTCCTTAATTACATATACATGTATAAATTTTCATTTTTAGCTCATATTATCGAATTAGTATTACTTTACATGAAAAAGTTATTATCGAATTGGTCAAGTATAATGTTTAATATATTAATTACATCAAACAAAAAACTAGTATAAATTCACATTATACATAATTTTTGTGTGTGTATACATGCGTATGTATATGTGTGTATTGAGATTGATCATGTTCACGAGCTAACAAATCGAGCACCAACATATTTAGGTTGGCTTGTTAAGTCTTCAAGTCGACCCGAGTTCGATATCGAACTCTATAAAACTGAACTAATCAAATAAAAACCTGAATTGAATTCGACCAGCTCATGAACCATTTCACTCATATACACCATTAGTTCTAACAATCAGCTTTAGCTTGAAAGTAATGTTTCCTTTTTCTGATTCTTAGTTGACAAGTAAATTCTCAATTTTCACTCTTGTCTTTTCTAGGGTGTGGACTTCTCTCAAAATGCATGATTAGATACATTTGAGTCAAAACACTATGCAACATCTTGAAAAATCGAGAATGTTAGAATATGAATGTTTTAATGAATTCAAAAGATGTTTAGAAAATAGAAGGGTTGATTTACATATAGAACACAACAAAGGCTTGAAAAATAAGGATAATGATGGCTATTTATATATGGATCTTTAAAATAGAAATTAATATATATGTTGATCGATCTATATATACATGATCTCTAAACATAGACACCGATCGATCTATGTATGAAACATGTAAAATTAGGAGTACACCGTCGAGCGTCGATCAATCCATATACCAAGTGAAAATAGAACATCGATATCCAAACAGTGATATCGATCGATCGATGTATGTATCGAACTCTAAAGAAGAGACGCTGATCGATCAATGTGTATACTGTCTAACATCATTCTTTGACGTGGAATGATCGATGTTATTAATTGAAAAATGTCACAAAATAGGAAAAGTCACATCGATCAAAACTGAGTACATCGTTCATCGTCAATCTATAAACTGATAGATATCGATCAATCAATGTCATCCCGAATTCAAATTTTTATAGCTGTTACAAATAGATCTCGCTGTATTTAAGGTGTTTTCTCTCTCTAGTATTTTCTAAATTTATTGTGCCTTTATTACTAACGTTCGTAATGCTACTTTGACTATTGTACACTTATCTAACCTCTACTAGGGTGACTATGATTAAACAAATTCAAAAATAGGATGGTTGAAGACAAGTTGGACTTCTCCGAAACAGTTAATGAAGTTTGAAACAATGGGAAAAGTTACAAAACGAGATTTATTTCCTCTATATATTGAAGAAGCACAGATGAGACAATTACACACTTTCTACCTCTTCAAGCTCCATATTCTCTTCATCTCAAAGATCTCAAGTGCAAAAGTAATTAACCTCATTAAGATCTTCTTGTTTGCTTTCATCGTTGTATTACAAGGGTATTGAATTCTAACACAAGAGAAACTAAACATGTTTGATCTCTTGGTTGTGATTTAGACTTGTTTTGAAAGCGTCATTCACCTCTTCTCCCAAAACCCATTTGGTAAAAGTTATTAGTAAAACTTTGTTGAAGTTATGAAGAAGCAAGTAGAAAAGCTCTTAAGACTTTTACTTGTAACTGTTGTTGTGGTAGTTGATGTTGCACAAGTTGTTGTTGCAATAGTTGTTGTTGTTGTTGTTCTTGTTCTTTATTGAAGATAATAAGAAAGTTGTTGAAAATCCACTTTGGAAATAAAGTGTTAGTAGAACAGAATCAAAGAGATTCGATCCCGTCTAAATTCAGCGCTGCCAGTGTGATGACAAGCTTCTTGCTGACCCCAATAATTTCATGTAACAATTTACTCGCTAAGATCTTGACATGACATAATAAACTCTCTGTAAATCAAAATATATGACGTGATTTTATACGTAGTTTGCTCTTCGAACCAATTAAGTAAGAAGTCCCGCAGTATATCTTTTTAAACAGTCTTATGACATTTGGATTCATAACTGACATGTTGCCCATATGTAGCATTCCATGCAAACTTGTGGGGTTTAATCTACTATAAAGTGCATATATCGTATAACTAAGTTCAGGGTCAATGGATAAAATATCAAATTAAGATATATTATATTAGAGAATAGAAGCTTTATCCAGTGGGCTATATTTCGGTCAAGTAGTACACGCAAATATTGCCCCATATTTTGGTTAATTTGCATGCAACGTTCATCTTCGTTTAAGTGTCCTTTAAGCGTATTGGTAAAGGCAAGTTACTTTCATCTTTTCTGGGGCAAAAAACTTGCTTGAGTGTATTGAGACTTTGTTGCAATCAGAAGACAAATTGTGAGAAATACATTAAATAGACCGATGTTTAATTTCGAAGATAAACGTTAATCATGTACGTGAGTTTAATCACTGAACTACCCTGGAGGGCCCTAAGCCCTATTCCCATTCTTGTGGCAAAATAACATACACTGGCTCTGAGGGTCCCTACCGCTTCAGTCCCAAAGAACATCGTGGAGGATGCAAATCAAGAGCACAATGGACTCCTACATTGGGTAAGGACTTACATAGTGACCCACACAAGGTGCCCCGCGAACTAGGCCTTCAACCTAGCAGCGGTGGAGCACCCACACTGTGCGTGTCATTGGATTAAAACTCTTTACCTCTTGTGGTAAATCCTAACCCGAGTACCAACTGGACTATACCCTGGGTGCCCTATTCTATTTCTTGCATTCATGTGATTTAACTTGATATTCTGAAAGTGCATAAAAATTGTTGCGGGAAACAACCTCTGTGTGTTTCTAACACATGGATATAGTTGCATACATCCGATCTCCATACCCACTATAGACAGGAGACTCTAAAGCAATTGGATAATGTTGTTGTTGTTCTGAAAGTGCATAAAAATTAATATGAAAAGACTCAGAGTCGATTCGCTTGGGGATGTGATCTCCTCACCTCTTTTTCCCTCACTCCACTGTCCACCGCTCGACACATGGTAGTAGAGAGGTGATGAGGCTAGATGAAGGCCACCCACATCTAGCTTCACCATCCCCCTACTGTCACGTGTCGAACGATGGACAATAGAGTAGGAGGAAAAAAGGTGAGGAGATCGGGTATGGCCCCCAAAATCCTTATTAGTCATTTTGTCAAAAAGGACATAATCATAACAGATGAAGGATAGCTGCTTCACGAGTTCCAAGAAGGTACTTTTGGATGGATGCACCATTAGCATGTTATGCTCCGTTGTGTAACAGTTGTCTTTCATAATTCTTACCTTTTTGTCTTCAATAATTCAAAGACATAAGATACATTCTAGTTTGTTTATACATAGTTCTAGTGTTTCTTATGAAAATCATTCTGTGTCTAGGTGTTTGTCTTTCAATGGCGCTGTTACAATACGTAAAATCATGCACAAATTTGTTATAAAACAATTTGACTTGGTCTGACACCAACAAGATATATGGAGTATGGTTTTCCATAATTGCTATACATCAGTGTTTGAATTTACACTTTCCCTTCCATATCACAATATTTAGTTCGTATTTTCGTTACTCTTCATATATTATCTTCCTTTTAATTTTCTTTTTCTTTTTCGTTAAGAAGGAAATTTTCGAAGCGAACCTCTTCTAAAATAAAACACACTCAACTACAGTAGATATCTTTGTAAATTCAGAAGACAAATTAAAAGATATGTTCTAAATAGTCATACTCACATCAAAGGCCAAGGTTCCACTCGCATCATAATAAGAGAAAACTCTTCATTTGGTCATCTCAACTCGAAGAAATCTCAAAGAAGCTAATATGTCTTGAAAACTCTCAGTCTTTTCTCTCATCTTTTATGTGGCTAGAACAAATACGTTTGTTAACTTTCAAGATACTTTTTATTCTTTGTAAGTCAAGCTTTTCTAAAAACTTTTTCTTCTGTTGCTATCCTCTCAACAGGTCAATCTATATCAGTAGTGAAGGAAGAAGTATATTACGTTGATTCTTTTCTCTCTAATATCTTTTTTTATTAGTCTCGTCTCTATCTCTTAGGTCAAGCATATTCAGAAATACCCGTCCCCGTCTTAGTAGCATATCTTTTCATTCTTTTAGCAAATTGATGTCGAAGAAATCTCAAAGAAGCTAACATGTCTTGAAAACTCTCGACTTGACCAGACCATGTCATTGGGCTCATATATTATCTTTATTTTTTTTTTCCTGAATATATATTATTTTTTGTCGACACTTTTGGAGTTTGTTTGACTTGATGTTATGGGTGCTATCTTTTAATTCTTATTATAAGTTAATGAAAATTTCGTCACACGTGGGAGCTAATTTATCTTTACTTTCAATGATGAAATGATTAGATGCAAAATAATTTGGGCAAAAAAATAAGAAAGACAGAAATCTATAGGCTCTTTTGGCATAAATTTAAATTGTGGTCAAGCTTTCCCCCAACCTCCATTCCACCAAACCCAAAAGAAAAATAATGTCAAGCTTATGTGCAACTATTTGGATCGCAATTTCCAAGAAACTAATGACACATTTTTAATCCTCCAATAGGCTAAAATTATTAATATTTATGGCTGGATTTTGTGAAGAATCTTTGCTTCACCCACAAACCTAAAGATTTGACAACATGCAATGAGGATTCTTGCAGCTTTTCAGAAGAAACGCCAACACAAACAAAAACATTAAACATACCAAACGGGGTTCACAAAACGTGTCCGTACAAATACCATGAGAATTAAACACGTACTTAGTCAAAATATACTTGTTCTTTGGAGTGATCGATTTTCCCACACGTAGTCGGTCACCATCTTTAATTCATCATCAACATTACAATATTGTTTTAGAAGCTTCCGTCTATAACAGAGTATAAGATGGTCGGATGTATATAACATACCTGTGTTAGAAATACACATAGGTTGTTTTCTGATGACTTATAATGAAAATTACATCAAACTGTGTCGATCAACTGCTACTTTACAAATAGAAAGATGTCTATTTGTACTGTTTTCTTAATGAAGAGTTAGAAGTGAAGTCATTGTAAGAAGAAAATTAGACTAGTTGGAGATGTTTTTGTGAAGGATATTTGGGGTATAAGATGACCAATGAATATACGTGGATAAGAAGACAATGTAGAGAAGTATGACACTTAGCCTAAACAGAAGCCACAACCATAAAGAATAGACTAAATTAAAGAGGGCGTTGTATTATTTCTATTTTCAATAGAGTTAAAGACACACTCTTTTTTTGATATTGGAATATGATGAAATAAAGCAAAATAACTCATTAAATTTCATGCGGTTTTTATATTTTGAAGTACCAGTTGATCGACACAGTTTCACACAATTTTCACTATGGGTCATCGGAAAACAACCTCTGTATGTTTCTAACGCACGGGTATAGTTGCGTACATCCGACCTTCCTATATTCCGTCATAAGCAAAAGCTTCTAAGACGACAATAAGGTAATGTTATTGTTGTAGGAAAGGGGGTTGTTGAGCATCATTCTTTTTGGTTCACACCATTGTTTCAATATAATGATTCAGATATACATTTTACTGTCTTGTAAATGTGATTAATTTGATTAGGGATAAAGATGCCAACATAGCGACGGGCTAAAAATAATTAACGAGCAGTGTGTGTATCATTCATTATCAATTTCGCATATGCATTATGAATTAGACATCATAGTTCAAGTTCGAGTCTCACCATTATATAAGCTTATTTTATAGAGGTCATATCTTGGAGCAACTAGTAAGGTTAATATTTTGTGACCTACAAGTCACGGGTTCAAGTCATGGAAACTTCTAGCACAAAATGTAAGGCATAAAGCTAGTACATCAAATCGCGCCCTTTCACTTTTATTTTTCCCTAAGAGATGATGCAGTCATAGTTAAATTTGTCACATTAAACATTAAAAGGGCGATTTGTAAATAGGGTTTCATACTCATGATACAGTTTCAGTCATTATTTGACATTCAATTACATGCGTGGAGATCTTGTCAGATGATTCATGGCCTCAGATTGATGAGGCATAAGGATCTTGAGGACACGCCTTTTTCTATATCGCATATTTTCCTTTTGGTATGTTTGCACCATAAAAAAAAGACATATATCGACAGACAAAAATCGTCGCTATTTCGTCGCTACAGGCATTTGCGACAAAATAGCGACGAAAAAAGTAGGTCGCGATACGGCTTGTCGCAAAGTGAATTTCGTCGGTGAAGCGTCGCTATATTGGGACGGAAAAATATCATCGGTGTTTCGTCGCACAGTTGCGACGAAAATCTGTCAGGTCTGCGACCTGTTATTTCCGTCATTGTTTCGTCGGTGTATTTTTTCGTCGCTATTTTATAATTTTTTATTTTTTTATTTCCTTTCTGCGACATATTATTTCGTCGCAAAGTTTCGTCGGTATATTTTTTCGTCGCTATTTTTCAATTTTTGATTTTTTTATTTCCGGTCTGCGACATTTCGTTTTCGTCGCAGGTTGTCGCTATTTTTTAATTTAATATTTAATATTAATTTAATATTAAATATTAAATTTTTTAATTTATAAATAATACAATATATTATAAATCAAATAGTTTTTATTATTATTTAATTTTTATAATATATTTTATTTTGTATATTAAATCATTTGTACGAATGTTATACTTACGTATTGAAGTTCATAAACGACACAAACGAAATAGAATCCGTATAAATGTCATATAAAATATAAAAGTACAAAGAATATGTCAATACAATAAACGAAATAGACTGTACGAAAAATCAAAAAATGAAATACTATGCAGAGGAAGATGGAGGGGGATCATGCGGAGAAGAGTGACCATCAGGGGGAGGCAGAGGCTGCGAGGAGCTGGAAATGATAGAGATGATGAGATGCGATAGCTGCGAGATTTGCTGGTTCGTCTGCTGCTGCACCTGCATCGTCTGCTGCTGCGCCTGCTGAAGCGCCTGCTGAAGCGACTGCTGCATCTCCTGCTGGGTCTGAGTCAGCTGCGACCGCAGTGCTCGTACGCTCTCCTCATGCTGCGCCCTGATGGTCTCCACCTCATGCTGCAGCGCCGCATGCTCTGATTCCAGGCGCGAAAGACTCTCTGGGGCCGTAGAAGGCGCGGAGGTGCTGGCCTCAGAGGAAGCACCTGCATGCAAAACTTCGAGAAAGAATCGCGGCGCTGCTGATCCGACCCCGTACACCTCCCTTTTCTTCTTATTCTGAGGGCCGACGGTCCGAACCGCATCCCAATAAGCACGGTTCTTGTTGGCCTCTTCTTCCCTAAGTGCGAGTAGTCTGTTGTACTCGTCATGAAATGAGAATAAGAATTGTTAGGGTTTAGGATTTAGCAATAAAACAAACTAAGGAAAAAACAAATGATATCGTAGTCTACTTACACTGATGTCGCGGGCCTTCGCCGTGATCCAGTCCTCCGTTCCGTCGGAGGCTTTCTTCCGATGCGTCTTGTAGAAGAGATCGTAGGAGGCTGGCCACTCCCCCGTCTCCTCCTGCTGAAAGAATGAAATAAAATATGTTAGTGAAATCCATAATTTTAAAAATTTCGGCATGACCTATTCGTTTATTGGAGGTATCCCGGCCTTAAAGGCCTCTCCCAAGTCAAAGCAAAAATAAAAAGAAAAAGGCAAATGAACACATATACTACTTAAATTAACCATATACGAATACCAAAAAAACAACAGCGCAACATAAGAAATCAATGAATATAAATAATCCACTTAAGTCAATGAATGTAAATAATCCACTTAAGTCAATGAATCTAAATAATCCAATGAAATCAATGAATCTAAATAATCCAATATTAAAATACTTACCATAGAACGCATCGTGGTGGCATGGGAAACCGACCCACCTGAGTGTGTGGCAGGTGTTGGGCCCTGTACATTGCCGCTGCGCCGGTTCGCCGCGTTCCGGACGCTGCGGGCTTGGGTAGCAGGGTCCATCCAACCTGCTATCCACCCCGCCCAGGTGGCCTCGGATATGTAGGCAGGCCTGGCATAATTGGGGTCACGCTCCCACTTGGTCTTGTGCGAGTTGATGAAGTCCCTGTAGCGTTTGGCGGCCCTATGCCGCCAGGCCTGCTCCACGTCGTGGGCGATGTCAGCTAGCCAGCTGTACGCCTTCTGCAATTATTATACGGAGGAAAAGTAAAAACGTGGTTAGAAAATTAATGCTCCATTACGTATCAAAAAGTGAAATTCACCAAATTTGAATACCTGAAACTCATCCCAGTAGAATCTACGTGTCTGCATGGTGACACAGGGCCAGGCATATCCAGCTGGGTCCTGCCTCAGGTGGAAGGACCGAGTGATGCAACCGAAAATCTGGCCCGAGTCCGCTGCAAACCTGAAAGAGGTGAAGTTGTTAGGAAAAAATAACGCGTGAAATATATTTGAAAACGTGTTAAAATAAATAAATTATTACTTACGTATGGGTATCATGTGACCAAGGGAGGACACGACGCCCTTGTATGACACACTCGTCCAATGCCGCATCAGACGCCGGATGAGGTGCTGAACCGGTGGGTGTGGGTGGCGGCGTAGATCGGGGGGTGCAGACCTCTCGACAGACCCTAAAAGGTCTGCGTCCGCAGCAAGAGTTGCGGTCGAAACCGACCCAAGCTGCTCATGCTGAGAGAGGAACGCATTAAACTCTCCTGAGATGTCATGTGTAGATCGAGTCAGTAAACCCTCACTAGCCATCAGATCTGCAAGGGTGAAAAATTTAAAAGGCACATTCAACGAGTTTAGGGTTGGTTGGACAGACAAATAAGATGTCCAAAAAATGACAAGTGTTTGCATACATTTAATGCAAGATATTAATAATTTTGAAAATTTCAGCATGACTTATTCATTTATCGGAGGTTTCCCGGCCTTAATGGCCTCTCCAAAGACAAATGTATGTCCAGCTCTCGAGCTTAGTAAACACTCCGAACTAGTATCATACCGAAAATCATATGCAAACCTCTTACAAAACAGTTTGTACATGCATCATTCATTGGCCAAGCACACCACATTTCTACTAATTCAACCTTAACAACAATTTTGGTGCATACGCACCCTAGTCACCAACAGTCCTTTTTCGGTACATCACCTATACATACTTAAGATAGATAACTTGTAACAGCCCACCCCGCTCACAGCCCACTCCCGCCAACAGCCACCCCCCGCCCCACCCACTCCCGCCAACAGCCCACACCGCCCACAGCTCACTCCCGCCAACAGCCACCGCCCGTTACTGTATCGGGTGGAAGAAGAGAAGCATATTCTGAGAGCTTCCGTATTGGAAGAGCAATATACCGACGACTTAGCGACGACTCAGCGACAACCAAGAAACACAAATCCCGGAAACAAACAAACACAAACACCGACGACTTAGCGATGCTCAGCGACGCACAACGTATCTTCACACCATATGATGTGTTTCGTCGCTTCGGGCGTCGCTAAGGCGTCGCTATTCGGTGGTGTGCGGAGTGCCCGACTGTTACACTTACGATGCATTTACGTCGCTATTGCGTCGCTATGTCGTCGCTGAGTTCCCTATATAAACAGGATGGACCGTGACCCCCAACTACATAGAAAACAACCTCCTTTATAATCATAAAAAAAGACCCAAATATGGTTCGTACTAAAGCGCAAGCGCGACGTGGTAGTGGCCATTCAGCGGCAAGACGGCCTATTCAACAACCCTCTTCTTCAGCGGTTCCTCCACCACAAGAATCACCCCCACAGGCTGAGTCCTCTGAACCCAGTCTTTTTGGGCCACGTCGGGATCGGCAAATTGGCGATCTCCATAAAGAAATAGAAGAACTGTGGAAAACAGTGGATGACCTGAAGGAGCATATTATGTACCAGGATGAGCGTCTTCAATACCTGGACACAAGGCAGATATGGATTAAATCCAAAGCTGCATAGCTGAGACGCCTCCTGAAGGCGTGCGCAGAGAGTGTTGCTACTCTCTGTTCGGATGACGAACAGTGAATGACTCCTCTCCGCTATTCATTTAGATTGTTTTTTCATTATTGTCCTAGTATATTTTGTAATTTATAATTCTATATTAATGAATTTCGCCTTTTTCTAATCATCGCTTTCGTTTTCTTAATTTAAACACGTGTTTAATCTCTTACGAATCTTGACGACGCTAAAATACAAACGAAATGTGGCTCAGAAAAATTTGAGATGACTAATTCACCGACTAAACATCAACTATATACCGACGAAACTTAATACAACGACGAGAACCTACTAAACATATCGACGAAACTTAATACAACGACGAGAACCTATTATCCGTGAAACTTAATACAACGAGGAGAACCTATTATGCACGAATTTATTGGAATTTAGCGACGCTTTACCGACGACCTAGCGACGCACGACGTCACTTCACACCATTCGACGCGTTTCGTCGCTACGGCGTCGCTAGTGCGTCGCTATTCCGTTCAGTTCCCAACGGTTACAATGTACGATATTACGATATTATCTTCACACCTATTTCAAGTTTCGTCGCTAATGCGTCGCTAATGCGTCGCTATTCCTCAGTGTCCGTTCAGTTCTCAACGGTTGTAATTAATTAGAACGTGTTTACGTCGCTAATTCGTCGCTAAGTGCGTCGCTAATTCGAACGAACCGTCACGCCCGCACACATTTCGTCGCTAATTCGCACGAAGCGTCACACCCGCACATATTCCCATCTTGGTTAACGGTCGAAAAATGCGTCGCAAGTTCGTCGCTATATCGTCGCTAAATTTACCTATTTATACCCCAAACATCCGCACATATATATACATACATACAAAGTTATAAAACATCAAAATATGCCGCGTCGTTTTAGAAGAACCCGAAGGCGTGGTGGAGGGGCAAACAGTGCCCCGCCACAAGGGCCTCCTCCCCAACCACCATCGGTTGAGCGGGAGGGTTCCGTATCTGTGTATGGTCCACTACCGCGAGAGGATGCTCAAGAACAAATGCCGGAATAGGATATCGACTACCGTATGCTGATAGCAAACATGCAACAACAGTTGAGGCAACTGCACAGCATGACTAGAAGGCTGCGGAAGTTGAAATTTAGATATTACAAGATGAAGCACCTCCTCAGAGAGTTCGCAGATAATGTGGCAGCCACTCTTTCTTCCGATGACGAAGAGTGAACGGCCCCTCTGCGCCTCTCTTTTAGATTTCTTTTTTTAATTTTTCGTTTCATAATGTAAATTTTTATTATTAAATTAATAAAAAAAAATTTCCAATCACTGCTTTCTTTTTCCTTAATTAATACACGTGTTTAATCCTCGACGAATCTGCGACGACACAACGACAAATCGGAATATGAACGAAAAGTAAAACAAAACGTTTGCGACACGCGGGTTTCATCGACAAAAAAACCGACGATACACAACGCCAAGAACCTACTCACCGACGAATTTATTTTATCATTGTTCTGGAATTTTAGCGACAAAATAGCGACGATATAGCGACGTAACGCTACAAACTACATAGCGACGAATAAAACACACAGAATAGAGACGCACCACCGACAAAACACCGACAAACGTATTGATCTGACTACTTTTTTGTTAGCGACAATGCTTTTCATCGTATTTTCATCGCAATTAACGACGAAAATGAGTGTATCACAAATGCGTAGCAAAGTACCGACGCAACACCGACGAACCGTGGTTCGTCGGTGAAGTTTTCGTCGGTAAATGAAATTCTTTTTGTGGTGTTGGAAGACGGCGAATTTTAAAATGATCCTGAAACAAGTATGATTAGTTGTTTCATAACCAATCAAACGTATATAATATATGTGGATCTTCTGATTTGGTCAATCGCCTTCTTGCATTGCATGCAGATGAAGCTTATGTATCATCATGTTATTGTGCTACTAGTTGATCCATAAAATTTGTGTTGCAATACGGACATACACAGACGTCATTAACTTGGAATTAGGTGAGCTAATAATTAATGACTTCTGTTGATCCATAGCTTGGAACCTTCTTTTCTCAATTTTATTTGCAAAAAGAATATTTTCTCAATCATTGACTTTGGGTATCATGTTTTGCTGGAAATCTTCATGACAACACTCAAGCGCATGCTGTATCAGCAGTTATAATTTTTAATTAGAAAAAAACTTATGGTAAGTTATAATTTTTAATTAGAAAAAAAATATATGGTAAAACATTGCATATACGCAGATACGTATCCGACGGTGTTCCTACTACTCTTTTACAATTTTATTTCCACAGTTTTTGCACCTCTAGCCAGCAACGTTATTGACGTACGTGATTGCAACCTTGCTAGACGATAAAGAAATTGGGAAGAAAATATTTTCCATATTAATTATTTCATTGAGCTATATATATATAACTTACGCAGTGACCCACACAAAGTGTCATTCCGGAATTCTATCTGCCTAATCACATGTTAGGAGTGAGTCACAATTTGTCATGGTTGGCATATTGAAATTGAATTAGGCATAAAAGAAAGTATAACCCTGAGGTAATGAGTTAAGCATGGCGCTTTTTGAAGAGAAATGACAGCTTAACCATACAGATTAACTAAATTAAGTAATCCAAAGTCAAATATGTTAGTCACGGTCATTTATCGAAATAACGTAAGACATGACGACAATAAATAGGGACAGGATCCTGTCACCGCAAAAGGGGTGCGGTGACGCGTGACCACACGACACGTGGCAGCAAGGGGTGGTGTGGCTAGATGCATGTGACCCTCATCTAGCTCACCACCCTTCATTGCTGCCACGTGTCGCGCGGTCACAAATGGGATGAGAAAAATGGAGGTGAGGAGATGCTAACCCCAATAAATACACCCAAAACTCTAAAGGTTGCTCAACAGTAGAGGCATTGCTAAGTAAAAATACCTAACTAGTAAAAACATAGTCTAATGGGAAACGTTGTTGAAGCACTGGTGTTAGAAACTTGTACCTACATAAAGTGAGATTCATATACACTCAAAATCTTAAGTCAATAGATGGTGGTAACTCGTCCTCATATAACCATGTCTTTTATCTCAAATTGTCCGATTGGAACAATATTTTCAACACTCGCCCTCATATGGTAACGTGACATGTTTTAGAACCCACACTCAATCACAAACCACAAGCCAAGCATGAGCATCTGAACTTGGGTGAGGTGAGACAATAAATGGTCAATCATGAGTCGGAAAATGTGTGAGTCTACATTTTTAAAACTAGCTCTGATACCATGTTGAAACTTGAGCTTACATGAAATGAGGCTCATATTCACTCAAAACCTTAAGGCAATGGATGATATCTTATCTTCATAAAACTCATGTTTTTTATCTCAAATTATACGATGTGAGACTATATTCTTAACAAAGCAACTCGTAGTTTCGAGGTTCAAATAATGTTAGTGTCTTGCATTTAGATCTTTATAAAATTTAAAAAACTGTTCTGTGAATAGATCTTTGATTTACGTTTTCTATAAAATCTTACTACAATTTTTTGAGATTTTTTTTTTTTTTTTTTGAAAAAAAAAACGTTGCTGACTGAACCTTTGGGCGCTACGTTTCAATTCTTTGCCACGTCAATAATAGAAAAGAAAATCAATGAAAAAGATTGAAGGCTCAGGAAATTGTAAAATTGTGTGCTGCATAATCGCATGGGTTGTTAAAAATCATTTGTTTTAGACGATTTCTACTCTCTACAATGCTTTTAATATTACACTATACGTCAATCATGGAATATGTTCCATTTCCGATGGGTTAATGACACACTTTCTTTTGACTTTAGAATATGATGTAATAAAACAAAATGACTTACTAAATTGGCTGCGCTTCTTATATTGTGAATTACCAGTTGATTGACGCGCAATTTTCATTATGGATCATCGAGAAACAACCTCTGAGTGTTTCTAACACGTGTGTATGGTTGCGTACATCTGATCCCCCCATATCCTGCCATAGACGGAGGCCTTTAAAGCAATGGGTTAATGTTGTTGTTGTTAATGATTTTAAAATTCACATATTACAGCAAATCATGCAATGATACTCTATATATATATATACACACACACATATATATATATATATATATATATATATATATATATATACATACACCACTTTCGGTAAGGAATATTTGCCCCCACTAGACGCTGCAGGGTTAGGCAAACTTCTTCCTAGGATACAACAGCCAACAATCTCTAATCCTCAGCAAATAGGATTGAGATTCAATGAACTTTCAAGAACAAGAGTGAATTTGAGTAGAAAGAAGAATATAGGATGCAAATATAAACTTGATTGCAAGATGTCTTGAACAATGGGTTATAATAGCCTATTTATAGGCTTTCAAACTCCATTCAGCCGTTCAAGGCAGTTGCATGGTGATTGGGTATGTCCCTTGATGCATAAGTTGTGATATTTCATGAAAAGTCACTTATGTCAGGACATCGATCGATCAATGTGATCACAGTAAGCTCTAATTCCATTCTGACCAACATCGATCTGTCACATCGATCGATCGAAGTCACTTCGATCGATCTATGTGATCGATCTATGTTGGACAGAAAGTTTCAACTCTGCACCCAGGACACATCGATCGATCGATGCATGTGACATCGATCGATCAATGTGATCGATCTATGTCCAGCAGAATACTCAACTTCATTTTCAAGCCACATGGATCTATCCATTTGATACATGGATCGATCCAAGTCATGTGTCAAGCTATTCTTGCTTATTTAAACACCCATTCACCATCATCTTGATCTCATGCATCCATTCTTCATCCCATTGCCTTTACAAACTATTATAACATCATATACATTTAGTTTTGACATAGGTCATTTAACCTTATGCCATATAATAATCTTATTCAATTTAATCCATAGTAAACTAATTTAGTTGAGGTTTAAATGATCCGAATGTGAATAATATGTGTACAGCTTCATGCACACCGTTGTGTGAAAATAGGTATAACATCATGTAAGAAAAAATTACGAAAACTTACAAGGACGAAATCCTGTTAAAACATTTCAGCTTGATAAACATACACACTTTCATTGTTTGCCTTTGATTTAATTAAATAAGCAACATGGATGTAACAAGTTAAGGTGTGAAAACTCAAATAAATAAATTAATTACGCTTCCTATGTTCTTTCATTTTTTATTTTTTATTTGTATTTTATATTATGATGATGTAAGAAAATATTTCACTTTTTATTCTTGACTTATCAATATAGATAAGGCAAAACATTTAATATGATACTTGTTATATTCTTTCTAACGCGATCTTTAATATGAGAAAATCAGTTTTTATAAACTATATCACCAATTTATGCAAAAATTATGTCTTTAGCAAGGTGAGAAATGAAAAAAATAAAAAAGTAAGTTAAAATTTTATTAGATAATGTGTAGACGAAGAAAGTTTTTTTTTTTCTTTCCTACAACCACCGATATTAGTCCACCATAACCGGCCGACGTCCTTTATATCCTAAGTTGGATTAATCTGTTATATATAATCTTATCTGTATATAAAAGTTATAGCATAATCTTCTTTATTTTTCTAATACAATGCTTTATACTTTTATTAAAATCAATGACGAATATGCGCATTTTTCAATAAATACATATCTTTGTCATTTTTAAACTATTTGTTTAATCTTGTGGTTCGTTTTTCACCAGTAATCAAATAAGAAGGTGTATATTTATCTTGAAATCTGTAAGTTGACAAAAATTAAATAAGGTTCCAAAAGAACATTGTGTACTGGTAAACGCTAAATAAGCAAATGTGTGATTAGACTCAGTCTAAGCAAGTATTAAGTTCAAATGACCATAATCAGAAACTAATAAACAAAAGATTAATATTTTTTATAGATGAAACATTAATTAATTCAAAACCAACATCTTTTTGATGGAATTCAAAACCAACATCTTTTTGATGGAGCGGGATCTCCTGACCCTTCCACATGAACGGTAACAAAGGACCCCTTGCCACGTGGCATCAGGAGGTGGTGAGGCTGGATGAACACCCAACCTCACCACTCCCTCGCGGGATCTCCTGACCCTTCCACATGAACGGTAACAAAGGACCCCTTGCCACGTGGCATCAGGAGGTGGTGAGGCTGGATGAACACCCAACCTCACCACTCCCTCTACTACTACATGGCGGGCGGTCACAAAGGGGGTTGAGAGAGTGGGCGGTCAGGGGATCCGGACCCCTTTCTGATGGGAAAGGATCCCCTGACCGCTGAATGCCTCACCCCCTTCGCGACCCCTTGCCACATGGCAGCAGGGGGAGTGGTGAGACTGGGTGAGGGTCATCCGCACCCAAATTCACCACCCCTGCTGCCACGTGGCGAGCGGTCACGCGGCCAGTCACGGTGAGAGGGTCAGGTGATCTCAATCGCTTTCTGATGGAATTAAAAACCGACATTGAGGTTATGAAACCTGTGGGCTGGCTAGTCCTGCGACTTGCAGTATCATACGTCAGCTTGACAGCTGAAAGTCATTCATCATACCATCAATTAAGCATCAATTTGATATTATACTTAGATATATGATTAGCGATAAGATTTTATTTCAGCAATAGATGATGTTTTTTCGCATTAAAAGTCGTTGAGTTCCATTCACCTCAAATGCAGAATCTAATAATATTAGAGAGTTGGCGTAGCAACCGGGCTCACCAGGGTCAAGTGATACCACATGTACCAAAGTTCAAATAACTAGAATCGTTTGTACAGTAACATGAGAACATAGATACTAACGTAGCAGACCGAGTTCAGGCATGCTGGTGTAGGTGTAAGGCGGTTTCAGGGATGCTGTATGACAATAATTTTCTAACTAAATTAAATGAAAAATATTATAGGGTTGTAGTTCAGCCAATAATGTTATATGAAACAGACTGATGGGCCATCAAGAGGACACAGTGGCACAAGATCGAAGTGTCAAAGATGAGGATGATGAGCTAGATGTGTCGACATACAGTGTAGATCGGATAAGAAATGACGTATTGTGTCGTTAACTCAAAACTCACTTAATTGAAGCATATTTATGACACTTTCTTGTTTCCCTCTAAACATAATATTTCCGCCAGAGGAAAAGAAAAGAAAAGGAGGTTGAAAGGTGAAATTTGTCTAATAATGAAAAAGTATTTGGGGTGTTTATAAAGCAAAATGACTCATTAAATTGTATGCGTTTTTTATATTGTGAAGTATGTTAGTACTGTAATCAGAAAAGTGCACTGTGTGCATGTGAATAAACTGAAAACAAAAACGCAAGCAAAACCGAAGCGAGCGTAAGGACTCTGTCCTTAAGACGAATTGCTCCGGTATACTGTGCCCAACCGGATGGAACAAACGTCTCACAGGATACAACGGTTTTCGTTCATACGAGTGGCACTACAGCGTAGGAACATCGACGAACCTGTTACAGGTGTTCTGATATCTCGAGTATCGTAATGGAATGCAATGCAGAATGCTTGTAGAAGAAATGCAGTACTGTAAAAAACAGTGATCTCGTATGCATGCATGGCTACAGAATATATAGATGTAGGGTGGTTGAAGGAGGTTGAGGAGGTTGAAGGTAAGAACAAATCTGGACCGTTGGATCAAAACAGTTACGATATCCACCGTTAGATCGTAATCCTTTGTCTGAACAAACGTAAGCCGTTGGATCAGTAAACCGAAGATAAGATCAAATCTGAGACGTAGGATCAGCAAACCGCGATCAACCGCAGATAACCGTAGGATCAGACTTGATCTGCACCGTTGGATCACGCGATCAACCGCACCATAGGATCAGACTTGATCTGCACCGTTGGATCACCGCAGATAAATCGTAGACCGTAGGATCAAGTAATTATTTTTCTGGAAAAATTTATCCAAAAAGATAAGAACCGGGCGGGCGAGCCCCGAGCACGAGCCGAGCCGGCCGGCCGGGCGGCGGCGGCGCGCGCGTGGTGAACCTTGCCTGAGCTGCGTCCTGACTCCGTCAGAAAACTTCTCATGCCCAAGGGCACATTTTAGAAAGCTCCAACTTGTAACTTATATGGTGGCCTTTCTCTCTCAAGTGGGCAATGTGGTATACAAGCAAATTGGTGATGTGTTCACTCCTCAAGAGGCCACATCACCAATTTTTCTAATTTCCACCAATTTTACTCCAACTTTGAGCATTAATTTCTCATTCACCCGGTATCGGAATCGAGTGATTCAAAAGCCAAAAATCATCTACTCATTACGTAGATAATTTAGAGATTTTTAGTTTTCGTTTTTGATTAACGAACACTAATCATAATTAAGCTCAAAGTATGGTGGTTGCCAACTTTTGACAAACCCACTTGCAATCCAACCTTTTCCCATTTCATTTCTCCAACAAAGTAGCATTTGATCAACCTATGTGTGTTTTTCACTTATGAGTATAGTTGCATATATCCGACTCCAAATATCCCGTCATAGACGTAAGTATTTAAAACAATGAGGTAACAACATTTTGTTGGATAATTTCCTCATTGGATTAGGATTCCTAAGTAGTAGGAACTAAAGATAGAGTTATTATCTTAAGATTCCTTAAGTTGTCTTTATCTATTCTAGTTAGGATTTGTTTTAATAATGTATATCTTTTCCTATTAGGTAATGGTTTGTTTAGACTAGTTGGTCTATAAATAAATGGGGCTAGCCATGGTAGATGGTGCCTCAAGAGTGCCAGCGCCAAGAGCGCCCAGCGCCAAGAGTGCCAAATACCAATCCCGGGTAGGGTGATTGGTGAGTCAATGCCGGGTAGGGTCATTGACAAGTGGCGGCGAGTGGTAGTTCGGTTTTGAGTTATTTTCCGAACATTAATAAAAGTGAGTTGTGCTTTATACGTGTTGTGTTCTTTGAATCCGTTTTTAACTTCAATTGGTATCAGAGAGGGTGTTGTTCCTTCAATTGGTATCAGAACCATGGTTGTTTGAAGAGGGAGGAGCCACCGTGGTAGGGTTGCCGTGTTAGGGTTGATCCCGTGAGGAAGCTGCCGTGTTCTTTGTATCAACAGAGGCCGGATTCATCGAGTTAGTTGAAGACCTACGTGTCTTCAAACACGACAAAAAAAAGGGAAAAAAGGGTGCCGCCAAAGCCGAAAGGAATCGACCGAATTGGTTCTTGATATCCGAAAGGAATTGGCCAATCTTTTTATTAAACAAAAAAAAGGTTCTGTCCAGGCCGAAAGGAGTTGGCCGGTTGAATTAAAAAAAAAACATATAGCAAGGCCGAAAGGATTGGCCGTTTGCAGTTTGAAAAAAGAGGGTAAAAATCTTTTTTGCCCTAGGCCGAAAGGTACACGGCCAAAACTCGTCCAGTGACACGTCGTGATCAACGAGTTCTTGGAAGGATTCAACCACAATGAGCGAAGTCGGTGAAAATAGCACAAGGCCCATAAGCACGGCAAGCCAAGCGCGTGGAAGGCCTTCCGAGAGAACATTCGGAAATTAAGGGGGAGATTGTTGGATAATTTCCTCATTGGATTAGGATTCCTAAGTAGTAGGAACTAAAGATAGAGTTATTATCTTAAGATTCCTTAAGTTGTCTTTATCTATTCTAGTTAGGATTTGTTTTAATAATGTATATCTTTTCCTATTAGGTAATGGTTTGTTTAGACTAGTTGGTCTATAAATAAATGGGGCCAGCCATGGTAGATGGTGCCTCAAGAGTGCCAGCGCCAAGAGCGCCCAGCGCCAAGAGTGCCAAATACCTATCATGGGTAGGGTGATTGGTGAGTCAATGCCGGGTAGGGTCATTGACAAGTGGCGGCGAGTAGTAGTTCGGTTTTGAGTTATTTTCCGAATAATATAAAGTGAGTTGTGCTTTATACGTGTTGTGTTCTTTGAATCCGTTTTTAACTTCAATTGGTATCAGAGAGGATGTTGTTCCTTCACATTTTCATTAAGTGCTTCAAGAATATGATGACAACTCAACTCAAAGTATTGTAATAGCCGACTATAAGTGGCATCTTGTCACCGATATATGAGACGTTGGTACGTGCTGTTGACTTGCTACCTTTATCCACGACAAAAAGCTAACATTTTCGTGTTCTTGATCGCAATTATACCGACATCATGAGCTGCTAATAGTAATCTTTGCTACTTGCGTTTCTTAATTACATTTTAGAATTTAATTAGGCTTGTATATAATTACAATTTGTTGTTAAAAGTGCCATAAAACTTCAAAGTAAAGGCATGTCTGTATGAATATCTTTTAAAAAATATTACAAATGGAAGGGTGGACTTTTCTGCACTTGAGCGGGTTGAGTTTATACGACTACCATTTTTTTTGGTATGCATTTATTGAGTTGACTCTCCTATGTTTTACCAGAATAGTCTGACAAAACATATCCCTATTATTATTGAGTTTCCTCACTGACACACTAGAATACCATATCTCTATTATTATGTCATTTATGCAGGTACATATAGAGTCGGGTCTTATTGGAGTAAACTCTCTATCTCTTAGGATGGAGGTATTGTTTGCCTAACTCTCATCCATTCTCAGACTCTAACGATAACTTTTGTTGTCGTTGAGATATACGGGGTATAATTGATTGATTGAATTTGAAAAAAATATTATGTATTTCTATACAATCATATAATCGACCTCCAATAAAGTCTCAACGGTAATAATCATATGCGACTTGTCAAAGGTAACTATTATATCAAATGAGATAATATAATTGTGAGTAAATTTTTTAGTTAAAATGCTAATATATTAACCAGAGCGATCAAAACATTAAGAAGATGCAATCCATACAATAGCCCTACTCATAGGTCAACAAGTGCGACGTCCAATTGGAGAAGTACAAAAGAATTGTGCTATGCATTTTGTTCAGGGTTGGGATCTCCTCACCCCCATTTTCCTCACCCCTTTTGTGACCACACGACACGTGGCAGCAAGAGGGGTGGTAAGGCTAGATGAGGGTCAACTGCATCTAGCCTCACCATCCCTCCTTGCTGCCACGTGTCGCGCGGTCACGCGTTACTGCACCCCCTTGCGGTGAGGGGATCCTATCCCTTTTGTTCATCCCTATTTCTCTAAGATATATGTTGATAATCAATATCCTCTTATTTTATCAATTAATCATTTGATCTGATTAGATGTGTCATCTCGTAAACCAAGTACAAATCTAAAGTTTAAAAAATAATCTCAACAACTGAAGGGGAAAAAAAGATGGTGATGTAATAGAATAAAAGTTATCTTTTTGTCTTTCAATAATTGCACAACTTTCTACCGCATATTGATAAGGTTACCATGCCAGCAGCTCAAAGAGCATAGCAATTATATAAAAACTGCTTTATAAATAATTAGTTTTGGCACCCTTTTTTATCCAAAATAAAACATAGACTATTAGTAGAAAATGCTATATTACTGAATGTTTCGTTTAGAAAAGGTAAAATCACTCAATATTTTTCTATGTTCCATTGTATTGAATGACAAGTTTTATGGTGTCAATGAATAACAACTAGCTTCTCAATTTTGAATAACATTAGAACAAGTGACATACGACAGTGGTGAATGTGTAAAAGAGAGGTTCACCCATATTATTATTTTATCTATTAATTAGAAAATAATTACTGCAATTTACTCATTAACAATATTAAAATTTACCGTGTTGAATATAGTCAAGTAGAGAATTGTTGCATAGCGAGGTACACGAGAATTTTGATGGGTACCTTCACATGTTTAACGTTGCCACAACAAAGACTTACAGGAGGAAGAATAAACAACTTTCTATATTCTTCACTACCAAAAAAGAGAGGGGGTGGGGGCGGTAGTTTGAGAGGGTAAAAACATAATCACAACAACACCGTATATCTTAACAACGGTAAAGACTACCAGAACGACAAAGAAGTAAAGTCACAACCTATCAAGACTTCGAAGGGGCAGAAACAATTGAATGAAATGTTTCAGGCGCTGAAATGGCCGAAAATTTCGTCAATTTGTCGTTAGGTTTGGTCAAGTCAATGTTGGAAAAAAGAAGCAGCAGCAGCTGGAGCACCAAAGCATCAAATGTGAGGCAGCTGTAGCAGTTTAAGCTGAAGAAACTGTTGGCTGTCGGGAGCTTGAAGTGAGGAGCATGAGTGATCAGGTGTAAACTTAGAGAGGTTGATGATAGCTCTAGGACGGTAAATGAACCAAGCCGTTCGGTTGTTCGGCTCGTTTGGTTCAAGCTCGAGCTCGAGCTCGGCTCGGATAAAAGGTTGATGAATAGAGCACTGTTCGTTTTAGGTGTTTGTCTCGTTAATGTTGTTCGTGAGTTAAACGAACCAAGCTTGAACAAGTAAATATGTTCGTTTAAATAAACGAACAAGCTCGGCTCGTTCGCTAAGTTAAATGAACAGAGCTTGAACAATGCAATGCTCGGCTCGTTCGGCTCGTTTACAGCCCTAGATAGCTCCAAGCCATAGCTCAATCGGTATTCTGGTTGGGATTTGCTCTAAAAGGTCAAGAGTTCGAATTTAGGGATACGCACAGTGTGCGTATACTACTGATGCTAAGCCGAATGCCTGGTTTGCGGGGAACACCTTGTGTGAGTCACTGCATAAGTCCTCATCCAACCTAGGAAGCCGTTGGGCTCTTGATTTACATCCTCCACGATGCACCTTGGGCCAACCTAAGAAGCCGCTGGGCTCTTGATTTGCATCCTTCACAATGCGCCAAGGAGAGTAGCAGACGAGTACAATTGGATTAGTGAAGTTTGCCCTCTCAGCAACAAGCGGTTACGCACTTGGAAGTGTAGAAGTAGCTTAGGTGCCTAACTTGTTGGATTTAATTTAATAAATTCTTGAATATGACCATTTAATCAAATCAATGGACAAAGTAACAAAATGCGGAAAATATACCTTGCTCCATTGCTGTTGTTAATCTGGACACGTACGCTGCAACTGTTCCGACTGATGATGAATCTGGCGTGATCCAAGGATTCACGACTTCCCACCAATTGTTGATACACTCCTTGACTGGTTTTAACAATTCACTGCTTTACCCGATAGAGAGGCTAGGCAGTGTGGGCTTTATAGAAAATTTGGCATACCTTCCCTCTAATATACTGTAATGGCCGCTCTTTCTTTTGATACTGGGTATGCGTCTGTTTTCTTGATGATTTGAGGAGGTGAAGCCTCTAGAGAGATGGAAGGATCTGATAGGTTATGATTTGAATTTAAACTTAAATTCAAATTTAAATCTAAATTCAAAACCCAACCTTATCTTCCTTTATTAAATATTATCTAATATTTAATAATAAATATTATTATTAAATATTATTTAATTTTAATTATTGTACCAATAATTATCTACTAGCCACACGTGGATTGTCGCCCCTCGGGGACCAGACGTCGTAACTTTATGGTCGTTGCACTTTGAGTCCATACATCGCGGTCTCTGACTATATGACTGTCTACATATTCGGGGTTTGCATTTAGACCACACTATACATCCGCGAACCTACCTGATGATCACTTAACGTGTGGATGTTTTACATAATAATTAATATTATTACATGACATATGTGACATATAATATTACCATACATAACGTCCACCGTATGATTAATTCGTATAAACTTTATCAACATGCTGCATATTACACGTATCTCGAATTGATCCCAACAAAGCTAGCTAGTTAGTTTTCTGATTTTAGCACGTGCAAATTGTATATAGCTTGTATATAAGTGATTGTATTGTACAAAATTCGCTTTCGATCAATAAGAAAGTCCGTTCCTTTCTCGTTGCAGTTATTCTCTACCCTTCTCCTCTCTATATTCTTTCTTTGTTTTTGTGTGATGATGGCGAGCTTCTGTGAAGCTTTGCGTGTATGATCACGAAGTTAATATTTGATCAATTTGTTTATTCGATTAGTTTGTGGTTTAGTTGATCAGTTTAGAGTTTAATCACTGTATTGTTGATGTTTTATCAAGCTAGGGGCGCTCGAGAAAATAATTAAAAAAATAAAATAACGGTGTTGCATTTATGTAAAAAAAATAATAATAATTGTGTTCAAAGATAAGCCTGCATAAATAAACAAAGTGACCAGCCGAGGTGTCATGGCGAACTGAGGGACTAAGCTGAAGTGATGCAGAAATGAGTGACGAGCTGAGGTGTTAGCTGAAGTGAAGGCAGAAGTAAAGGAGTGTCGAGGCGAGGTACTAGTCGAGGTGACGACTGCGAGCTGAGGAGATGAAGTGTTGAGCTAAAATATGCAGTGTCGAGGTGACAGGATGCAGTCCCGAGGTGAAAAGGATGCAATATCGAGCTGAAAAAATGCAATGTCGAGGTGATGTCATAAAGAGCCAAGGTGAAGAAGTTGAGATAGTAAAGCCAAAATAAGAAGTGTCGAGGTGAGATAAAATGAGAAGTACCAAGGTGATAAAGAAGTTGTGCTGAACTGAAGAAGAGCTGAGGTGAAATGGATAAGTATGGTCGTGCTGAACTGAAGAGGAGCTGAGGTGAAAAGAAGCACGAAACTAAGACGAGCTGAAGACAAGAAGGAGCCTGAACTGCCAAGCTGAAGACAAGAAAGAGACTGAACTGCCGAGTTAAAACACAAAAAAAAATACAAGAATCTCGGAGGCAGTATTGAAGAGAACAGAGCAACGGCACAACCCAGAAAATATAGGATAGAGAGTGTCCATGTATTTACACGAATATACAATATAGACTTCATATATTCACTAGCTCAGTGTGTAGATTAACAATTGTAAATAAAATATAGCCGTTAGATAGCCGTTGATGGCTTGAGGTTTCTTACCTCTTCAAAACCTTATAAAAAGCAAACTCATGTACATTTAAAGTGTGTGAAATATGAGGAAGTCTGAATAAACTTTCCTGCAGTTCAACCTCCAATTTATGTTCTTCTATTTTACGATACAAAACTTCCATATTTACGACGTGTGCTACTTAAATGTTTTGAACATATGCTTCCACTTCTAAACGACAAATTGTCGTTAGGGAGCGAGAGGATACGCTTTCGCATGCTATATTTGTCTGTGTCCACGTATTCAAGAACTTAAAGACATCCAATTCCTTGGCATCCACGTTCTTCGTAACAGCTATTAAACTAGCATCATATGTCAAACTTCCTAAGTGTTAAGTCTTAGAAAATTTTTCTAAAATGTTAAAAAAAAATTGTTTAATACTTGTTCACTCTTCCCGATCCAATTGACGTTGTTCCTCTGCATTCCCGTCCGTTCGGAGAGTGAAAATAGCACGTTTAGATGCTGATTGACGATGATGAGTATAGAAAATGGAAAACAGATATAACAATTTAATTTGATTTAGTAGACACATGATGTAAACTATAAGTCCATTTCCAATAGGGTCAAGGAGACACTCTTTTTTGACTTTGGAATATGATGGAATAAAGAAAATGACTCACTAAATCGGCTACGCTTTTTTATATTGTAAAGTAGCAGTTAGATCGACACAGTTTGACTGGATTTTAATTATGGGTCATCGGAAAACAACATCTATGTATTTCTAACACATGGATATGGTTGCGTACATCCGATCTTCCATACTCCGCCATAGACAAGAGTCTCTAAGGCAATGAGATAATCTTGTTGTTATTGTGTGGTCATTTAAAAAATATGTTGCTACCAATGTTCTCAAACAAAATCTAAATGTCCAACTGTAAAAGTTCTAAGGTGAAAAGTTACTGGTCAATCGTTTCTAGACTGTTACTGAACTGTAATCTAATATTATGCAGTATGCCTTCATATACGCATATATGTATGTATGTACGTGTGCATATGCAGTGGCGGACGCATGGCTAATTTTTGGGGGAGGCAAAATTCACACTATGAAATCACCGTCCACTTTTTCGGACTCAATATACATTCTATCAAAAATCCGGCAAAAACTCCCTTACAATATAGATATATGCAAATATTATAACATAAAATATAAATCAACACATCCACTAATCAAAATGCAACAATAATAAGCAACCATCAACAATATCCAACAAAAGTTATTCATAAGCAACATTAACAAGCAGCAATATCCAACAAAAGTTATTAATTTAACGCTCGACATACCTTTTATTTACCAAATGAAGGACGAGCAGCAGGAGGGATTATCGGTGGCCGCAAATTCTGAAATTGTTGCATAATGTTTTCATTTGAAATGGTTCCAAAAACTTCCTTCTCGAAGTAACACAGTAAACAGTCTGATAGTAAGTCGTCTCCCAATCGGTTGCGCTATTCAGTCTTTATTATATTCATCGCAGAAAAACTTCTTTCCACACTCGCTGTTCCGACAGGTAAGATCAGTTCTAACTCGATGAGCCGATATATTAAAGGAAAATAATTGTGATAATTCAACTCCACCATCTTCTTTGCAAGAACTCCAAGATTAATATTATGAGAGAATACTTCATTTGATTTCATATCACCAATGTAACTTTTAAGTTCATGGTTGAGCTCAATTCGATCATTGGTAGTGAAATCGTCTGTATATAACTCAACAAGGTGTAGCAATTGACTATGATCAAAATTTGCAAAAGAATTGGAAGGATCAAGGCACATCACACATCTAAGTAAATGTGCTGGCTTCGGTGAAGTGTGTATCCATTTCCGTAGCAATGATGTCAATTACCTAGTAACACACATATATCACATATCATGAGATAGTTTTGGGATTAAAAAACAGATACCTTAAATTTAGATAATCAAAAATACAACTGCATCTACCTACCAACTAAATTTTTTCTCCGAGTTGGGGGCGGCTGCCCCCCATGCCCCCCTTGTGAACGCCCAGTGCATATGTATATGTATACATATACAAAATGGAGCACAATGTTGAACTATTACAACCATGGTGACTTTAAATTTAGACATTGTGGACTGCATATGATAATCCGTGTGGCATCAGAATACAACACATCAACAATAACAACAACGTTGCCCTGTTGCCTTCGAGGTTTCTGTCTATACTAGAGTATAGAAGGATCGGATGTACGCAACCATACCTATGTGTTAGGAACATAGAGATTGTTTCCTGATGACACATAATGAAAATTGCGTCAAGCTGTGTCGATCAACTGGTACTTCACAATATAATAAGTGCAGCTAATTTAGTGAGTCATTTTGTTTTATTCTATCATGTTGTAAAGTCAAGAAAGAACGTGTCCAAAACTATTAGAACATTATCCAAATACACAAAGTGACAATTATTACACAACTTTAGTTTCTTCTCCTGATACAGTACAAATGCTACAGGAAGGCCATAAAGAAATTTTCTCTAATATATTCTTAGCACCTTGCAAAATGTTCGCGTAGAACTAAAAATAAATAACCTACAATGTCTCTTTGTGACAACATTCATTTTAGAGAGTCGAAGTCTTGTATCAAAGGTTGAGCCCCAATTCCAAAGGCCTCACAACCTAGCCGACGAGACAGTTAGGAAGATGTAAATCAAATACTTAGCAGTTCATTAAGGGAGAAGCACAGTGCCCACATACCCACAAGGAGTCCACCCTCAAGACCCTCGTTTGGAGTCTGAAGATGTTGATCTCACACTGCATGCTGTGGGATTCGAACCTTGTACTTTGTAGCAAATTCGCTCCACCGGAACCAACTGAACTATGCTCTGCGTGGTAGAGAGTCAAAGTCTTCTTACATCGGGGGGTTGTGCGGGACCCATCATATCTCGCAGCAGTATCTGTTTGTTGGTGTTTTATTCTTTGCAAATCAGAATCTCCTTGATCATATCGAAGCATGCGTTCCGAAAGTATTAAGATAAACTAATCCTAGATTTCCTCAAAATATTTTCACAAACTAACGTGCTATGGACAAAGGGTTGTTGCTTTGGTTTGTAATCAGATGATATGATTAGTTGATGATAATATATAAACGTGATTTTCTAAGCTAATCCTCTGGCTTGATACAATGTCAAATACTATTATGAATGCGAAAAAAATGAAGGGCGCCTTAATATATCGAAAATTTTGAATATGACCCCGAACTATTTCTTTTATTTAGAAGTTTTGTGAGAATTCTTTGATGCAAAGGTCATGCTCTGACTCTGAAAACTTCTATCGTTCCAGTCTTAAGAAGTTTAGTGATGGAGGTAAATCAGATCATTCAGCGGCTTCCTAAATGAGAGGCTCAGAAGTTGGTGCTCACAAGGTGTATGAGCCCAAATCCTTCCTGGTAGAAGGATGTGGAAATAAAGTCCCAGCCGAGCTGAACTGAAGCGCCGAGCTGAACTCAGGACAACCAGCCTGATTTAGGCAACCAACGTGCTGGAATACAAACTGTCATCCGAGCTGAGCTGGACTGACAGAAGTAAAAGATCAAGGTAGCCGTGCTGAACTGAAGAGGAGCTGAGGTGAAGCACGGAACCAAGACAAGAAAAGATAAGTATAGACGTGCTGAGCTGGAGAAGAGCTTCGGTGAACCACGGAACTAAGATGTGCCAGAAGACAATGTGAAGAAGTGTTGACCCGAGGTGACGAATTGAAGCACAAGATAAGAAGGCGACCTACCATACTTAGCAAATATTGCTTAGTTATTTCTGTACATAGCTGAGCTGCACTGGTAACTAGCCGTTATAGTCTACTGTAGATTGACAGTGACCACTGCTCAAGTGGTAAAAATAGCCAGTAGAAGTAGATTTTCTTCCCTATAAAAGAGAACAACCTTGTAAATTATACTTTAACATGATGACTTTCTAATTCATTCAATCTCGACAAAGGAGCTGACGATAAGATCAGAATACATACAATGCGGCTATCAAAATTTTATATGATAATTTTGGATACAATCTATCATCCGAATATTAACTAAGATAAGCATTTTGTGAGAATGCTGATTCTAACATGTCGTTAGATCTCAGTAGGAATACATTCACGGCGATGTTGACTCAACTACTAACAAGACTATATTACTTTATTCAAGGAAGTCTGTGTTTTCATAGCTGTACACTGCAAGTTTTTCAACTAACAGGTCATTCACTGGGATAGGATCCCATCACCGCAAGGTGGTGTGGTGAAACGTGACCGTGCGACACGTGGCAACAAGGGGTGGTGAGGCTAGATGCAGGTGACCCTCATCTAGCCTCACCACCCTCCTTTGCTGCCACGTGTCGCGTAGTCACAAAGAGGATGAGGAAAGTGGAGGTAAGAAGATCCCAACCCTCATTCACCTCGGTAGTAGAAAAACATAAGCTGCCCGTTCTTACAAATTTACGCACTAAACAACCAATAATTGAACACAAATTTTACAATGATCAATAACCAAATATGATTAGTTGGTCATTGACCAATGAAATGTGTATAAAATTTATGGGCTCATTGTTTCGACCAATCAACCCTTGCTTGCATGTAGATAAAACTTATTTGTCATCATTTTATTGGGTCACTAGTTGATCAATGAACACAATAAAATTTCTGATAATTGAAATATCTTTCTATCTCGACGGCTAATTTTAGCTTTCAAGAAGAAAGAGCGATTTTCATGTTAGAACGAGGTTTTAACATACAATTAAAAAAATGCTGAATGAATGAACTTATATTATTTACTTAGGATTGTCATTTTGAAAGGAATAATTAGATTAAGGATTTACTTAACCATTGGTTTCAATAGATGTAAGACACTTATTAGCATAGGGAAAATATATACTCAGGTATAGGCAACTTTTTTTCCTAGAGAAAAAAGACTAGCTTATATATTATTTTAATGTATTATGTGCCATAATATTCTCATAACCGATTAAAAAAGAAAACATTATCTTTATTTATTTTTTAATAATTTCCTCACGGAATATTTTGTCTCAACAAAAATAAGGTTTGATTTGTCCCACCGCAGGATTAATGAACAATGTCATGTCCGGTGAAAATCTACTTGTAATACAGAAATACCTACATAATGATGTAGCAAAACCTACTTGTGAGATTATTTTTTTAGAACTCATTTGATGTTGGTGGCTTGGTGGCAAAGGCCATACCCTGATCTTTAGGGCCGTCACTGTCCCAGTCCAAAGAGATTGTGGAGGATAGAAAACAGGAACTCAACGAGAGATTGTGGATAATAGAAAACAGGAATTCAGCGATCTTTTGGTGATGACTTCTACATAAGACGTCCTTCTGTAAATTAGGTCTTCGGCCTACCAGCAGTGAAACATATGCACTATGTATGTCTCTAGAATCAAACTCTGAACTTTTTGATAACAAATCCAACCCGAATAACAATTAAACTATGCCCCGAGCAAACTCATTTTATGTTCATGTTACAGATGAGTCTATAAAAAAAGGACACTGCAGCTTCCCCGAAGAGGGACTTAAGAATTTTCCACCAAAAAGAAGTTATGGAGCTGTAAAATTAACTCCTGATGAAAGGAGTCACTGTGTATACCAAGTCATCCTCCTTGTTCGTTGAACCCCAACTCGAAGGGTCTCCACTGCCTCAGCCCCAAGAAGCTGCGTGGAGGATGTAAATCAGGAGTCTAGCGGCCTCCTAGATTGGGTGAGATCTTACACACTTACCCGCACAAAGTGCCCTCCACAAACTAGGCCTTTGGCTTGGGAGCATAGGAACACACACTGTGCGCGTTTCTGGATTCGAACTCATGACCTCTTGTTGTCAATCCCCAACCCGAATATATGCCCTAGGGCAGCAAGTCATCCTCCTTGAGATTTAGGAGGAGGCATTTTAATTAAGGTAAACACCTACCCATCAACAACTTACTTCTTCGGATCTTTGAAATATAAAAGAGGGCCTGCAAAGATGACAGAAATGAACAGTTGTCACTCAACTTACAAAAACAATTATTTCTAAAAGGTATGCCTTGATCCTGCTTACCTCCCAGAATCAATCAATTGGTTCTTCTGGGATTTTTCCTTGGAATATTATAAATCAATTTTGGGGCCAGCCTTACTCCAAGAATTCCACTATATAACTCCAACTGGAACCTTTGGCAAAAATTCAGTCACACTCACACACAAAGTTAATAGCTAGTCTCTTACCAACAATAATATAAATTTTTTTATTTCTTTTGCCTCATCTTAGCCCCTCTCTCTAAGCAGAATTTGATAATGGCTCCTGTTGAGTTATCGAAAATCGCGGTATCGGATACGCATGGAGAAGATTCACCATATTTTGCTGGTTGGAAAGCATATGATGAAGACCGTTATAATGAATTTTGTAATCCATCCGGGGTTATTCAAATGGGATTGGCGGAAAATCAGGTGATTAAATTTTTGCATCACTATTTTTTTGAAAAAGCTGTCTTTTGGGACATACCGCGTATGGTGGTTGTTGTTGTATTATTTTTTGAGGGGGGGGGGGGGGGAAACCCTACTGCTGATTTTGTTCATGAAGTTGAAGGTTCCTTTTCTTTATTTATTGCAGGTTTCATTTGATTTGGTGGAAGAATTCTTGGAAAAGCATGCAACAGGAACAAAGTGCAATGGGAATAGCATTCCCAGCTTTAGAGAAAATGCTCTCTTTCAAGATTATCATGGTCTGCTGTCATTCAGACAGGTGTGTTCTTGTCTTGTCTATCTGTCTCTGTGTGTACGTGCGCGCGTGCTTTTCAGCTCGTCATGTTGAATGAGTATGAAACACGGAATGAACTGATCACCCTTTTGATTGAATTAAATTCGTGTACGTTTTCAGCTCGTTATTTAGAATGAATATGAAAACGGAATGAACTGATCAGATTAAATTAAATTCAGGCAATGGCAAGCTTCATGGAACAAATAAGAGGAGGAAGAGCAACATTCAATCCAGATAGACTGGTTTTAACAGCCGGAGCCACTGCTGCAAATGAGCTTCTAACCTTCATTTTGGCCAATCCTGGCGATGGCTTGTTAGTACCTACCCCATACTACCCCGGGTAAGATTTATTCAACTCTATACTGTCTATTTGTTTAATACGTTATCGTACGTGGAAAATTCTACGCTGCACTGCTTTCAAATTTTCCATTGTAAAACTGTGAGTCAAGTAAATAAATTGCCCTCTCGCGTAGTCCAATTGGTACTCTGGTTGAATATTGCTTCCAAGAAGGCAAGAGTTCGAATCCGAGAAAATTCGGAGTGTGGTGCTCTCCTTCTGCTAGTCTGTAGAAGACAATTGCTCAACTTCTGTTAGTTTGTAATGTACACCTTGCGTGGGTCTTCGTGTATAGCATGTCAACATAAAAGTTCGCTGGACACCTCATTTATATCCTCCACCAGCTTTATAGAGCTAGAGCTGGGGCGAGGGGAGGGATTTCGACTTTCCTCCCAAGTAGGGATGTCAAACGGATAAAACGAATACGGTAACACAGTATCCGTATTCGAATTCGTTTTTGTCTAACTATATCCGAATTCGTATCCGAATCCGGACGGATATTTAGGAAGTCATCCGAATTCGAATTTGTTCGGATTCGAATTCGGTGCCGGATATCCGAATCCGTATTATATCTATTTCAAATTTGTTCGAATATCCGAATCCGGATATCCGAATTCGAAATCAGCAAATTTACAACAGTGGTATAGCGGCCGTATACATATTTTCATATATATTTTTTAAAAATTTTAAAAATAAATATTTTTACATATTTTTTATATATTATTATATATTTTATTATATATTTTTATTTAATTTTAAAAATATCTATTCGGATACGGATATTCGGATACGGTAATAACTATACCATATTCGTATTTGTTTTTCTAATACTATTGCGGATACGAATTCGAATACGGTGAAACGAATGTACAGCTCTTACCATATTCGATTCGGACAACCGAATTCGAATTCGGATGTCGGATATCTGGTAAGTTTTGACAGGCCTACTCCCAAGTAAAGAAATCGACACTCATGTATTGGGTAGACTACCTAATCTAGCAATGCCAACATCTTTATTTGACTATATTTGAAGGACAGCTATAAGACTAAGATGTTTTATATCACATCTGTATATTAAGTGGCAATGTTTAAAGAAATATCTAAAATTTTAATAAAATTTTCCTTTCCTCTTTTTATTGTAGTTAAAACCTATATCTATGGCATCTAAATTCTTCCATTTTCAATGGAGTTAAAGACATGCTCTTCCTTGACTTTGGAATATGATGGAATAAAGTAAAATGACTCACTAAATTAGTTGTGCTTCTTATATTGTAAAATAGTAGCTGATCGACACATCTTTGCTCAATCTTCATTATGGGTAATCGGAAAATAACCTATGTGCATTTCTAAAACATGGGTATAGTTGCGTACATCTGACCCTCATACTCCACCATAAGCGGAAACATCTAAAGTAATGAGGTAATATTGTAAATTCCTATAGTTCAATGGTTCAATAGCTAACTAAATCATTCAGCGGGTCCCTTCAATATGCCCTAAATGCTACGTATTCATTCCCACATTAAGAAGATGTAGCAATCTATTAGAACATGTCACTCAAGTTGTCTTGATCTTAAAAATGTTTCCAAATTTCAATGATCATACTTTATTTTCTCTTTCTTTGACCTTACGATAACGAAATTTCAACTTCTTGCAGTTTTGACAGAGATTTGAGGTGGAGAACAGGAGTACGCATAGTTCCAGTTCATTGTAACAGTTCCAACAATTTCCAGATCACAATTGAAGCTTTGGAAGAAGCATACGAATCTGCAAAATCCATGAACATAAAAATCAAAGCCCTGCTTATTACAAACCCCTCAAATCCTTTGGGTGCGACAATTCGTCGAACAGTTTTAGAACAAATTCTTGATTTCGCTGCACGCAAAAACATCCATCTTGTTTCTGATGAAATCTACTCGGGATCTTCGTTTTCTTCCGAAGAATTCATCAGTATTTCAGAAATCCTTGAATCTAGAAACTTCCAAGAATCGGAAAGAGTCCATATTGTTTATAGCCTCTCCAAAGACTTGGGTCTTCCGGGATTTCGAGTTGGGACAATTTATTCATATAACAACTACGTTGTCACAACTGCTAGAAGAATGTCAAGTTTCACATTAATTTCCTCGCAAACCCAACAGATGTTAGCTTCTATGTTGTCCGACGAGAAATTTACCCAAAATTACATAAAGACCAATAGAGAGAGATTGAGGAAAAGATATGAAATGATTGTTCAAGGATTGAAAATGGCGGGAATTGAATGCTTGGAGGGAAATGCTGGATTATTTTGCTGGATGAATTTGAGAAAGTTGTTGAAAGAACCCACAAAAGAATGTGAATTAGAAGTATGGAAATCGATTTTATATGAAGTAAAATTAAACATTTCGCCTGGATCTTCTTGCCATTGCTCTGAAGCAGGATGGTTCAGAGTTTGCTTTGCCAACATGAGCGAGGAGACGCTGCAGGTGGCTCTTCGGAGAATCCATGACTTCATGCAAAGGAAAGAATACGCCGTAACGACTAAGATGCTTAACAGTTATCTCTAAAACCGGATAATATCAACTTATCTTCAAATCCCTCAACTTCTTTTTCATCGCCCTGTTATCAGAAAATATGGTGGTACTAGATAAGAATGTAGAGAAGAAGAGGTGTATAACGGGATGACTGCAACGTGGAAAAGGAAGGTAGGGATTTGAGGGGATCAGAGAGGATCATCAAAAGGGCATGTGAAATGCACGTTTATAGTTAATTTTTGCACTAATTGTTTTTTATTTTTATTTTGAAACTGTTACACGAAAGGATTTTTTACTTGGCAATTTTTTTTTCCTTCCTTCGTTTATAGATTATATAAGTGGGTCTTATTATGGTCAATAAGACTTATTTGTATAAATATCTATAGATGAATGAAGGAGTTTCGCAAGCAAAATGACGTTTTGTGTAATGACAATAGATAAATTTTAATTTTTCATTTCCTTTTTTCCAAGACCAGTTCCAAGAATTGGTTTTGTTATGTGGGGAATGAGATTGGGATTGGCCGATTGTAATTGCAATTTTGCATATCAAAAAGTTGTAATCAGAGAATAATCAGTGGAATATTTTGTATGAAGTTTTGTTTCATTCTCTTGCAGTGACGTTGACTTTTAGTTCCATTGATGTAAGCGACTGTACATTGACTTGCATTTCTATTAGTTCGGAGTGCCAGATTAGAAAATACACGGCTCCAATACATATTTCAATGTTTCTAGGTAAGATGTTTTGAAAGGAACACAGGAGGTTATAACCTTGTAGGATGCAAGAATGTTTGAATTCTTTCCAGGCTAGCTACATAGTGTAGGAACATTATTGGCATGTGGAATAACCTGATATGCTGCAATGTCAGCCCGTCCGTTTTTTCGGCGCCGCTAGGCTCCTTGTGTTGTCTCTATACTATGGCAAACTTCTACTAATATATCTTGTATCTGATTTAAATCTTTACATTTTTCTGTGGGACCAAGAATGGGGGTTGGTGTACAACTTTTTTTAGAAAATACATTTCTCTTCTGCTCTAAGAAACTAAAACTTGAAAATGCGGTTCAAAAAGTGACACGTCCCTCCTCTAAACAATTTATCCGCGGCCAATATTTAAAATAACAGGATACTGACATTTTTCAGAAAATATTTAATTGAATTGCCTTAGAAACTAGCGGTAGTTTTTGATACTGTTGTCATATATTATTGTTATTGTTGCGTAGATATCCATTAAAGATATATATACAGAGAATCTATATTATCCTAAATTTAATACATAAACCAGGAAATATTATTATCGGATGTATTTCTTGTAACATCTTAGAACTCAGATACAATGGCAATGTGGATTTGGTAGCACCATTTATAATTGCTTATTTAAAATGATTAATTAAAGTTGTTATAGATATGTACATTCATACTTACATCTCATATAATCCTTTACTTTCTTTCGACTTAGAAAGAGTTTTTATGTTCCACCTCCCCTAATTAAGTTTAGAATCTTTGTTAGACGATTCTAAAAGCAGCCTCACAGCTAAAGTACTTTGTGATGTACATCCAAAGAAAACTCTTATGTCATATATATGTTATACAAAATTAGTCACACTTCAAGTTCAAGACATGACTCTCACGGCATAACTAGAGCTGTAAATGAACCAAGCCATTCGGTTGTTCGGCTCGTTTGTTCGAGCTCGAGTTCGAGCTCGGCTCGGATAAAAGATTAATGAACAGAGCTTGAACACCTTTTTTGTTCGAGCTTGGTAAGTGGCACCGTTCGTTTAAGGTGTTCGGCTCGTTAATGTTGTTCGTGAGTTAAACGAACCAAACTTGAACAAGTAAATATGCTCATTTAAATAAACGAACAAGCTCGGCTCGTTCGCTAAATTAAATGAACAGAGCTTGAACAATGCAATACTCGGCTCGTTCGGCTCGTTTACAGCCCTAGGCATAACACTCAATCTAATAAACTGGTTTTGATATTATTTATTATCAAGAGAAATTTTGGAACACTTCTGAATAAAATCTTTGTTAGCTGACAGCTTTAAATGTCAAATTTCCAAATCTTTCCCTTGCTTGTCTCGAAATGCTTTACACATTGTATATTTAAGTTCATACTTACCTTCAAAATGATACACTAAATTGGATGCGCTTCTTATATTGTGAAATAGCAGTTGATCGACACAACTTGACGCAATTTTCATTATGGGTCATCGGAAAACAACTTCTATGTATCTCTAACACACGGGTATGATTGCGTACATCTGACCCTTCATACCCCGCCATAGGCGAGAGCCTCTAAGTCAATGGAGTAATGTTGTTGTTGTTCTTGTTACTTACCTTCAATATTAGTATTTAACATTTAGTTTCTTTTATAAGGTGGCAGTGCCCGGTAATGTTATATAGAACAGACAGTTGGGCCATCAAGATGACGCAGCTGCAGAAGATGAAGGTGACAGAAATGAGCATGTTGAGGTAGATATGTGAGCATACAAGGCTAGACATAATAAGAAATGGGATATACAGAGAAAGGTTACGGGTGGCTAGGGCTGTAAATGAACCAAGCCGTTCGATTGTTCGGTTTATTTGACTCGAGCTCGGGCTCAAACTCGACTCGGATAAAAGTTTAATGAACTGAACAATTTTAGCTTATTTCACTTTTAAATAGAAAGCACGGTCTCCTCATGATAATAAAACAAATGAGTTGACTGAATGATGCCCTTAATTAATTCCAGTTGTCGACTTCATGCACAAATACAATATTGACATGACCACATAATTTGAGAGGCAAAAATATCTTATCACAAGTATTAGCTTGGTTAAAGTTAAATGAAGTTATCGGATATTATACTTCCGTGTTTGTGTAAGGTATGCGTTTCTTATATTGTAAAGTAGTAGTTGATCGATACAACTTGACGTTCATTACGAGTTATCGAAAAATATCTGTGTGTTTCTGATACATATATATGGTTGCGTACATCCGACTCCTTCATACTCTACCATAAACAAGAACTTCTAAGTCAATGAGTAATGTTGATGCTGTTGTTGTTTGTGTAGTGTCTGCAGAGTTTGGTTAAAATTAAGTTTCCATAATAAAGAGTAAATCCGTCTGTTTCAAAATATTGTTCTAGTTGTTGTTTTTTCCCCTTCCATAGTTTATTTGAATCCACTATCTTTTGTCTCATTGGCAGGTTTCTAATTGACTAAATTTGGTTGAAAGTGTGACTTAAATTAACTAGGTGAACATGTCATCCTATCTAATACGTTTGAGGTAGGTATATAATATTTTAGGGATATAAGTTAATTTATACATAAATTGATATGGAATTTTTCCCACTGTGTGTAGAAGATATGGATTTTAAATAACAAGGTATATAAGGCGAGAATGAGTTTATCTATAACAATACAAGTATAAAGTCTATTTATATCCGGGCTGACCCTCAATTTGAATTAAAAAGGAAATTATATTATGCACATTAGTATTATTTTTTTTTATAAAATAAGTGTGACAAGTCTCTACACTTGAACATACTATGTTTTTGATGGATCATGAATGATTGGCTATACATATACAAATTTAATATCGACCGATATGTATCTGAAAATACATTTTGAAGATCTGAAAAAATAAATAAATAAATAAAGCAAAAGCTAAATCTCTAATTAGTTTGGAAGTTTGTGCTTGTTTTCGTCATCATGATCATGTCGTTTGACTTTACATAGTTCATAGTAAAACATTTGCTTATTTTTTCTGTTATATACTTTTTCCATCATATAAAAAATAAAATTTTCATAAAATAATTCCATTATTTGTAAAAAAATTTCATTGTATATCACAACAATGCTACAAAAATTTAAACAAGCCTTATATTAGATATTTTATATTAATCCCTGTTGAAATTTTTTTATGTCAACTATATTAAATCATGTTAGGAAAATCAAATGAATTAAAAACATATTCAAAATGAAAAGTAAAAAAATCATGATTATAATCATGAGATTTTTGTACCAACTATTCTCATGATGTAAACATGAAAACGTGAATATAGTGGAACGAAATTTTGTGTTAAAAAGACGTGCTATAAAAATTTCAAAAATCCCTATATTAAGTATTTTATATTAATCACCATTAAAAATTTTTGTATATCAAATTTATTAAATCATTTTGATTAAATATAATGAATTGAAACATTCAAAATTAAAATCAAAAAAATCCATGCATTATAATCATGATTTCTGTACCAATTATTCTCATGATTATATAAACATGAAAATGTGAATCTTGTGGCAAAAAAAAAAAAAAAAAAAGAAGTGTGGGCTAACTAACTAACGGGCCTCATTCCTGACACGGGCTGACCCGGACTTTCTTCACAAGTCGGCCCATCATTTTTAAATGACTTCTTTCACAAGAATCGTGAGTAACAGATAGAACCTAGATAGGGAGAGTGTGAAGATCGCATTAGTCTTTGGAAGCGGCGAGACATAAATCTCTCTTCCTGCTTCATATCAGATCATCTGATCCACTGGAATTTGCATGACGTAAGTTTTATTTGTTAATTGTTTCGTTAGGCTTGATTCGTGTTCCCCGACCGTGATTTTTCCCAAGCTGCTTTTGCTGTGCTGAGTAGAAAATTACTTATCCTGTGATTGATCTGTCATTATGTGAAGGAGGCAATTGTCAAATCAGAATTGCCACAATCGTGATTTTCTTCTGTTTTCACCCTTTGCGATTTGGCATAATGTGATTACGGATGTACTTGCTCTATTTGAAACTGCAACTGAACTATATTATATTCAAATTTATGAAATTATGAGTCCCTGTTGTCAGCTTTGATGCTTGAGGATCTAAATTTGCATGATGATGGCAATTGGTGTCATCTTACTGAAAAATAGGTTAAAGAGTCTGAATTTTGAGTGGCTTCTTGACATATTGTTGACCGAAAATCTTTGAAACGTTTCCCTGTGGAAACCTCAAATGATTTTATCGTATTATACAAAATTTCTGAAGCTTTATTGTTTAGGGTGGAGGTGGTTCAATCAATTCCTTTCTATTTTAGTGCCTCACTGTGTTTTTGACTTTTCTAACTTCTTGGGGCTCTGGCTCACTGTCCTTGTCAATTTCTTCATCATGCTTTAGTTTGATTCTTCTTTTTTTCTTTCCTTGTTGATTTGTCTCAAGATTAGATGGCAGCAGCGCTTAAACAACTGCAGTCTAAGGCTTGCCAAGCCACAGGATTTGTATCAAAACATGGAGGTGCATATTACAAACAAATGATGGATCAGAACAAGCAGTACATTCAGGAGCCAGTGACTGTGGAGAAGTGCAATGAGCTTTCCAAGCAGCTATTCTATACTCGTCTTGCTAGGTTTTCTTCGTTTTCTAATGGAATGATTTGATCATACTGTTGAATGCATCAATGCGTTTGGAATTCTTGCTCATATCTGCCCCATTTGTTGCATTATTGAATGAATTTGTGACTCAAAAAAACCTGAGAAGATGTTGAACACTGAGGCGTTAAAGAATTCCCTCCTCCTCCCCCCTCCCTCCCCGCTTCGTCTGACCAATTTATTCTCCCCCACTCACCTTTTCTGGGTTTCTCATCTGTGTAGACACTTTTTTTTTCTTCTTGTTCTTAATATAGCTACAGAGGCGCGTCTCTGAAAATATAGCTAATAGAAATGACTAAGGTCCTTTTTGGTTATGTTGAAATTGTCCTAGCTCAACAACAACAACAATCATACCATGTATATCTCAACGACAGCAATAGCTATCGCTAGGGTCTGTGAAGGGTGCGAGGTAGGCAAACAATACCTCCATTCTAAGGGACCCGGCTCTATATGTACCTGCATAGATAGCATCATAATAGGAATATATACTACTGAAGAGATTTCATTAAACATAAACAGAAGTCTTCCGATATTAAAATAGTCATAACAGTGTATATACACAAATAGTTAAAAGACAAAGGCCGAAACAAAAATGTAGAAAGTCCACCTAAAGTATAAATACTATCTAATTTTCTAAGTATGCTCTAACATGCCCATATATTTTGTCTATCCTTTTTCACCTTAATTATTTGCTTTCATGAACTCCTATCGTAAACATTTGACTACTTATCTGCACTTTCTTATCCAAATAAGTAGACTCTCCCCACCCACTTCCTCCCTCCCTCGCGGTCTTTGCTCCTTCTCTTTTCTCTCTACTTATCTCTTTATTTCTTTATTCTTTGATGTATTAGACATATTTGATCGGTCCATTTTCATAGTCGGCTCCTTGTTTCATCTTGCGTTTAACTTGTCTCCTGCCCCATCCAATCTCATCTAAAAAAACAAAAAGAGAAGAATAACACTAAAGGAAAATATATGTTTAAAAAGAACCTTCTTTTCTTCTTCCCCTCCATGTGGGGAGATGGGTGCCTTTATGGATTCATGCAGACTAAAGAAGCCCTTCTTTCCTCCTTCCCCTCTATGCGAGTTGACAGAGGTGTGTTTATGGATTCATGCAGACATTCTTACTCATTCATGAGCTAACCTGCACTGCATTAGTTATGTATTGATATTGGATGGGTTTTATGCTGCTGTTAGTTCAGAAGATGATAAGATTCAAACATCAGTTTATTTCTGCATTCTATATGCATGTGTATCTGATATTTGCTTGAATTTGTATTCGTCCTAGTAACATGATCTTTTTCTCTCCCCTCTGATTGCAGTATTCCTGGTCGTTACGAATCCTTGTGGAAGGAAGTTGATTGCGTGAAGAACATGTGGAAGAACAGAGCTGATTTAAAGGTTGAGGATGCAGGCATTGCAGCACTTTTTGGCCTCGAGTGTTTTGCATGGTACTGTGCTGGTGAGATTGTGGGTAGGGGTTTTACATTCACTGGTTACTATCCCTAAAGAACACATGGGGTTAATATTTGTTAGAAGTGAAATGACTTGTGAGCCTTGTCCGGTAAGTGGCCTTGATCATTGGTTTTCTGGACAAGATTTTTTTCCTGCAATAGTTATCTGTCTTTGAAATCAGTGGGGCACAATTGTTGACTGAATAATCTGATTTACTTCAGTTTCCTCTCCATTGGAGCATCCTGGGTTGATGAACCTGTAATGCCACATATATGTCCCCCCCCCCCCCC
>AP025057.1:31313792-31416768 GCA_036186865.1 Eustoma russellianum
TCCCCCCCCCCCCTCTTCTCAAATCTGTTGCTACCTTGTCGATCTGCTTGGATCACTTACCAATGGATATTTCTAATTTTCTTTTGACATTTCTTTTATTCCTCCATCCCCTTTTCTCTTCCCCACTTACTGCGCAAATGTTGCAAGAAATTCACATCTGGGAGAGGCCGATAAGGCCCATACATGGTGCAGGCTAGCTATCATCTTATGGTGCATGCTTTGCATAGCAGCGAATTCTTAAGTTGACGAGTGATCAAAATTTTATTAATTAAGCATATCTACACAAGTAAAATTCTAGCGAATGCATTTGTTTTATGTTAAATTAGAGGTAGGTAGCTAATGTTGTCGGCACTAAGTGTGTCAATTTGTACAGTAATCCCTAGAGTGGGTTTTTTTTCCCTTTATAGGGGAAGTATCGTTATACACACACATATACATACATGCACATATATATACATAAATACACACATATATGTACATAAATACACACGCACGCACACTGGTGGGGATGTGAGGCCTTGCAACGCGCCGCCTAGGCCTTGGGACTGAGGATGAGCATATAGTCTATAGATATTCCTTCCCTGTCCCCAGAACTCCCCGAAGCCCCAATCCGGCCCCTCTACCCTTTCCCAAGCCTATCCACTATTCCCCCCCACGCCAACGCCTCAACCCCACGCCTCTACCCTTTTCCCAAACCTGTCCGCTATTCCCCACCTCACCATCTATCCGGCCCATGAAAATGGCGGCTGGGTCTTCTCAATCAAAAAAATCAGTTTCAGCCTCTAGCCAATGAAAACATTCAGATGGATTGTAGGCGAGCTTAGAGGAGCTGTTTTCGAAGTTAGAACTTAAACCAACTAGTGCTATAGTATCTGCTTGAGACCTCTAACTAAACCGTAAAAACTCTCACATTCGTCTTACCACTAGTTAGTTAAACTCGATTTTAAGACGTTCACAATTCCCGTGCTCGATTATTTATTTGACTGTCTTTTTCTTCTCCATTTTTAATTTTCTTTATGAATTTGCTTCTAGTACCATGCATTAATAACAGAAAACCATTTCTATCAATGTGTTTCTCTCATCAATGATCACATTTCGGTTTACTATGATACTGATAGCGGCAAACGATCATTTGACTTGTAATAATCCATGAATAAGTTGGACGCAGTGTGGACTGGTGAAAGCCAACAGATACTTGTTGGTTCCAAATAGATTGGTTCAACATCTCCTGAATTTATCATGGGGACTCTGGCTAGCCAGTTTATGAAGAACTGGGGAAGCAACCAAGCGGTGCCAAGTCAAATTGTGGAGTCTGTCTGGATGCCCTTTACAAGTTTCTACCATTCATTTGACAGAAATTTTACTGCCAATGGTAAGAAGGTTGACAAGCTTAATCAAAATGGTGCTAGGTTATTGCTACCAACGGGTGTGTATGACTGTGTTATTCCGGTATATGATGATGACCCAACTAGCATCATAGCATATGAACTAGTCTCTCTCTGGATTACCGAAATAAAATGTCTTAACGAATATGAGAAACCTAAGGATGTTTTGGCTTCTTCTGCTTCATTGGCAAGTTTTCAGCCTGGAAACTTACTTTCAATGCGTCATTTGATGAGGCAACTTGTGAGACTCTGAAAAGCCCTGGGCCGACTGATGAACTGATTTCGCCTTTACCCGGACCTCGAACTTTATCAACTTCACACCCACTTTTGGACGCTAATGGTTTGCATGTCAGATTATCTTTCTGTGATGATAGTCCCATAGGAAAGGTTAAGTACACAGTGACTTGCTGTCATGCCAAGCGCCTTGAAGCTTTAAGACGGAGTTGTTGCCCCCTCGGGCTTAGACTTCATTAGGTACCTGAGTAGATGTAAGAACTAAGAATTGGGGTGCACAAGGTGGGAAGAGTGGTGTTTTCTGTGTAAAGACTTTGGTTGATCAATTCATCGTTAAGCAGGTTACGAAAACAGAACTAGAGTCTTTCATCAAGTATGCTCCAGCTTATTTCAAATATTTGTCGGACTCTCAGACCTTGAAGTCCTACTTGCTTGGTAAAAATATTGGGCATCTATCAGGTTACATCAAAGCATCTGAAAGGGGGAAAAGAATCAAGAATGGATGTTTTTTTTTATAGGTTGCCCGAGGTATCCTCCCAGCCGAAAGCCAGAAGACTAATCATCCGTCCCTGTGGTCAGCACTTCGTAGGGGACTGGCCAAATGGTTTGCTCTATTCATATGAGTGGAGATCGAACTCTCAACCACATGCTTAAAGGACGAGGTGCTGAACCACCACGCCAACCATGTTGGTTAAGAATGGATGTTTTGGTGATGGAGAATCTTCTTTACATGCGAAACATTGCGAGACTGTATGGAAACCTGCTAGAACCGATGCGACTCCTTCCATTTTTGTAGGAACCCAAGCAAAGCATTTATTGGAAAGAGCTATCTGGAATGACACTCAATTTCATGGTTCTGTCGATGTGATGGACTATTCACTACTGGTTGGTGTGGATGAAGAGAATCATGAACTGGTGCTTCGAATCATTGATTTCACGAGACAGTATACATGGTACAAGCATCTTGAGACTTGGGTGAAAACCTCAGGCTTACTCGGCGGGCCTAAGAACTCAACGACCACTGTTATTTCTCCAAATCAGTATAAGAAAAAGATTTAGGAAGGCCATGTCTGCCTATTTTGTAATGGTGCCTGATCAGTGGTCCTCCTCCTCAATCATCTCTACTGGCTCTCAAGACTGATCTACCATATGAAGCTATGCTTCAAGTAAAGATTCTACGCTACATTGCCTATTTTGCGGTCGCGCAAACCCAATGGGCACTTTGTGGTAGATGTCATGTCTGTTGTTTGGTTCTCATGTTCTCAGCCGGAATTTTACTTAGCATAGAACATTAGGGTTCAAGCCTTCAAGGTTGTCTCTGGTGGTTCTTACAGGTTCTAGGTACATATATGTAATAGAGGTTTTGAGAACAGTAGGAGGCAGTGGGGGCAGGATCCTTTTTCACCACCTTTTCCTGCTAGAGAAAGTGAAGACGGGCCTTAGAGCAACTAGTAAGGTTGCTGCTTTATAACTTTGAGATCACAGATTCGAGCTGCGGAAACAGCTTTTTGCAGAAAATGTAGTGTAAGGTTGTGTACATCAGATCGCGAAGTGATCCGACCACTTTTCAGACCCTGCAGAAACGCAGAAGCTTAATGCAACGTGACTTTTCTTGCAACAGAAAGACTACAATGTGTATACCGAAAAAAATAGATAAAAATAATAATCCATTAATAAGTTGTCAATAAAGTTTAAACAAGTATACGAAAATTTTTATCAAACCTGTTGTTCATAATAATTGACATTGTTTTTTTATTTGTCATAATAATCATATTAGCTAACTATCAACTGCTAATCTGCAAAAAAATAATAATGGAGACACGGTAATTGGCATTTTTCCCCCTTAATTTCGGCCATTGGTATAACTACCTTTTATTGGTTTGACTTCAAAATAGTTGATGGCTTTCAGCCAATAGGAGGCTGGCTATGACGTTACATTTTCCGAATCTTCTGGAGGACTGTTCTTCAGGTTCTGAACTTCGTTCTGTTCGAAATTCCAACCAGCGAATAAAATCTTTAGATTTGATATCGCGGAAAATAACTGTAAAATAGGGGGGAAATCAGAAAGGAATTAGAAAAGTTGCCGCCGTGGGAGGAGGAACCAGAAATTTTGAGCTGAAAGAATGCCGATATTGCGGATTCACAGCCCCAGCTCAGCCGCAACATTGCTTTTCACGTTCTTCGCCTCTCTTGTTTTATTCTCAGTGATCGCTGAATCCTCCAACAATTCTCAGGTTACCTCGCATCAATTATATTTCCGTTTCTTTTTTGTTCCTTCGATACTCCTTTTTTTTTTTTTTTGGTATGCTCATTATTGACTTTGAACGTTGGCGGATGTGATTGATAGGCCGGATGCAGCAAAACTTGTGTAGCTGAGAATTGCAATAGTAAGTTATATTCCATCCGTTTCTGTATTATTGTTTCTCAAATTGTTTTAGTTATTTTGTGTATTATTTATTTATTTTTGCACCTTTACTTCATTTAAAATTGTGTAATAGCAATAAATATTAGGTACGGGAAGTATTGTGGAGTAGGGTGGAGTGGATGCCCTGGAGAGAAACCTTGCGATGATCTTGATGCTTGTTGTAAGATCCACGATGAATGTGTTGAGAAACATGGTACTTCTCTTACCACTTATCTCCTATTTGTGTATTAATTTTGAGTGTATACCTGAATTTTCAGTATACTACCAAGGAAGTTAGTCTTTTTTACTTCTATAAAGTTAAGAATTTGGTACTCAGTTTATATCACTTAAAACAATCGTGGTTTTTATCTTCTTGCAAGCGTTATATGCTACAATAGCATATCGAGTGCCTAAAGTATCCAAGTTGCTGCGATTCTGAATCATTAACTCTTTATTTGGTCGCAAAACATCTATCCTTTATAGGCTACGCCTGCTCATTGCTGCCTTGCTTAGTCAACTGGACCTGGCTTTTCAACTTAATATGTGGCAATTGTCTTAGTATAATCTAGGGAACAATGGTATTCACCATCTACATAGCCTTTCTAAAACAACATTAGTCTAGGCTCTTCAGCACTAAGCTATTGGAACATGCTGAGGTTTATTGTGTAACCAACGGCTTGAACACAAGTCATGCTTTGATGCTTGGGTGCTTGAAGTGGAAACTGCGTTAGGTCTTTTGCTACTGAAAGTTTCCTTAAAAGTTTAAAGGTCAGCCATTTACAATTTCCGTAAAGTCAATATTATGGGTTTAAGTGTTGGGTTGTAACTTACAAGCATGAACAGAAAATGAAAGAAGAGGAAATGAGAATGCGAACGTGTATTAAAAAAATAAAAAGAGATTGTGAAGATGGACATGTGGAATTACAAATATGGATATGGTAAGCATTGATTTTTTTGGGGGGAGAACAGAATGGTGTCTTATTGATGATAAAATGAAGACTTGTTTGAGATGGTATGATACTTTGAGGCAACCTTTAAATGCACCAATGGGAAAGAGAGACGGAAAAGGTGCTAAATGGGAAAGAGAGACGGAAAAGATGTGAGAGTATATCATCAAGGAATATCTGATTGTGTTGGACAGTGGAGAAAAGTAGTATACATGACTGAATGCAAAGGATACAAATAATCCATCTAGCTGTTCCCACTTAACAGGAACAAAGATGGAGTGTTGTTATTGTTTGTCTCGGTTATCTTTTCTGTTGGCTGATCTTTGTTCTTGACCGTTATGTGACCTCTTCTAACTACAAAATAAGCAGTTGCCTTGTCAAATTTACTATAGGCATCTAGTTTACTCCCCTGGTCCAATGCATTCCCGCTTGCAATCGTGATGATTGGCATACCCGTATTCACGGGGGACGTCCTTGACTCTAATTATGTCCTTCTGAATGTAAGGTAGAGTTTGCAGAGATTGTTAGCTTAGTTGAAGTTGTTGATGGAAGGAAAAGTAAGGTGATATATCAGAGAGTTCTGCCCAACTTAGTAAAGTTAAAGGGTTAGAAGTTAGTATGTCGCTACTGTGTCATAGAATAGTTGGTTTCAACATTTCTCCTGAAATTTTTGTTGAATGCTTGTTTGATATAATGTTGACGCAGGCTTCAAGCTTCCTATATTAGTATCCCTTTAAGTCACTCAAATTTCCATGTTGAATAGGAGGGGCTGTCTGCTGAGATTTTACTATGCTGTCATTCTTAACAATTCCTGTTCATCCGTTCCTTATTTTGTTTTTCCTGGACAAGGTTTTGGTTAAGTGTTTCTGAATGCTTCGGAGTTCGGACTCGGTTAAATTTCTTATTTAAAGAAGAATAGTTTTACATGATATCTGAATGAGGGGCAGGCATTCTTTCACTTCTTCAGTTAGTCAAAGTTGCCTATCTTGCTAAACCTATCCGTAAGGTATCTATAGTGTTTGATTTTTAGGACAGCAGATCATGTAGTGCTAATCATTCTTATTCAAGTTTTGGTCAATACAAATTAGAGAGGACATGTCCTTTTGGTCCCATCTTGTCCATGGGATAACGTGCATGTATATTCAAATGTTGACAGAAATGCTTTTGTCCTAGGTGACCATTATATTAGTAATCATAATGTAACTTGTCATCCTTGTTATAACAATAGAGGAATGACCTAATAATTGATTTGGTAATGATCAACCTTGCATGTATAATTGTAATATTTCTGTGCCGGGGGAACTGGTGCATATAGACAAATTTTGCTTCTGTTATCTATTTATATGTAGTCTTGTTTCCAGCTTTGCAACACTGGCAAGCTTGCAATTTTTCAGAAAGCTTGCAATTTATGATTACATCTACCAGTTATTAAAGAGCTCTCTTTCCTTCAACCCACATTCTTCTTCTGATAACTTGCTTTGTGCGATTCCTACCTAGTGATCATCTGCAATTTTCAGGTATGACCAATATCAAATGCCATGAGAAGTTCAAGAGGTGTATAAAGAAAGTGCAGAAATCAGGGAAGGCTGGGTTCTCAAGGGATTGTCCCTATGATACTGCTGTACCTACAATGACACAGGGTATGGATTTGGCAATCATGTTTAGCCAATTTGGCAACTCCAAGCTTGAGCTTTGATGGGTCCGAACCAGCATCGGAGTTTTGCTCATGTTGCCACTGTGTATCTTGACCTAGGTATGTATTTTTGAAGAAGTATCATTATATTTTTGGAGTTCACACAAACATTCAGTGAAACCATATTGGTCATTTTGAGTATCCCTAACTTTGCTTAGTTAACAAAAGCGATATCTTTACAGTTTTCATAGTCCTCTACTCACAGTCAATTTGCTGCATGGGTGTATAGTTGCTGATTCATTGGCCAAGTTAGCTATTGACATTGCCTATGGCAAGTAGAGGCACAAATCTATTTTTGCTATGGTGTTTTCTTTCTAGCAGCAAGTAAAGTTGGCATAAGTTTGATCATTCATTAGATGTGTTGCGTAAATTTTGGGGATTTGCTAGAGCACTTCTACAATATTATTCTCTAGATCATGTACAACAACAACATTACCTCATTGCTTTAGAGGTTCCGCTTATGAAGGGATATGGAAGGTTGGATGTACGCAACCATACACATGTATTAGAAACACACAGATGTTGTTTCCCGATGACCCATAATGAAAAACTTCAGTATCAAATTTAGTGAGTCGTTCTGCTTTATTCTATCATATTCCAAAGTCAAGGAAGAATGTGTCTTTGACTCCATTGGAATGAAAATATTCTCTAGATCATGTAATGTGCCTAAATTGCACAATAAGTTTGCAATTCTTATTGTACATCTATAACTATTTAAAAAAAATTCCATTTTCCGCTATAAGTTTGCGACTACCATCGTGTATCTATAAATATTAACTTTCTTTTACTCTTATGCATCAATTAACAGTTTCTTTTTTCCATTTTATGCTTGAAAAACGGGTACAATAAGGTGAAAAAAATCTGTAGTTATAGATACACTGAGAATTGTAAGCTTATGATGCAAAGGAGGGAAAGGATTAATACTTACGTGTGCATGTTGAAAATTGCAAATGTATGTGTCAATCTAAGTGTCATTTTCTCGAAAGACATTTCGTATGTCTCATCTATTATTCAGTTTAATAAGGACATGCTACGTGTATGTCATTATTCTTAAGTTTATGTATGTGACATGAACTTATTAGATTGAATGTAAAATAATACGTTTATATGGTAGAACATCTTCGCGAATTGATTACGGTAAAACATTGCAATTGAACTTTTAGAATCCATCTTTATATATACAAATTCTAGAATAATATATCAAATGCATATTGAATGTATATCTTGAAAACGGTCATACTTAATAACGTGTTGACGTTGAAGTAGCTTTTGTTCTTTTAAAATATTGTAAAAGCCTAATCACTTGTTTTTTTGTTCTTAAACGATATTGTCCAACATGAATATGAAATGCTTGATAAGGTGAATACATGGAGTTACCCAAATTAACAATTTCTGTTTTAGTCTACTCTTTTAACAACTCTTTTTTGCTTTTAATTACATCAGAATTTATGCATACTTTCAAACAGAAAAGACCAAACGAATGTTGAAGATAGTTCCAAAATATCTGTTTTGATAAAGCAGATAAATCACTCTTGATCCCACTACGGGTTGAGTATTGCTTTCAGGAATGCAAATGTTCGAATCTGGGGACACTTGCAATGTGTGTGCTCTACTTCTGCTAGTCTATAGGAGGTAATTGATCCACTTCTGCTAGTTTGTAGGGACACCTTGCGTGGGTCCTCGTGTGCAGCCTGCCAACGTAGAAGGCCGTTGGACATCTGATTTACATCCTCTACAAGATTCATGGGGCTGAGGCACTAGAGGTCTCCAGGAGGAGGGATTTCGTTTTTTGCTCCCAAGATAAATCACCCTAGCATGTATGGAGATGGCAATCATAATTCACTTTCTATGGTTTAAAATATGAGAACAGTATTTATATAAATACTTAAGCTACTATGTTACATAAATTCGTTATTTCTTTCAATTTTAAATTAAGGGCAGAACCTCCTAAAGAGAAAAAATAAGAAGAAAGGCAGCTACTGATCAGAGCTTGTAGGTTTTCCAAGTCTTGGAAATCAATTAATATAATACATAATTAATTTGTTTGATAATTAAATCATGAATCCGGCTAATTAATTCATCAATGGTTAGAATAGACGACTAGAGGTGGTGATATATTGGATTCATGAATGAAATTTATTTCCATTGATTCCAAAGGATGTACAGCGGCCTTGTGTATGATACATTGACTGTTCTATATATGGAATATAATAAAATACAATGAATACGAATATTCTATTTCTTTGTTTACATGATCTAATTGGGTCTTTCTATATTTGTTAACACTCCCCCCAAGTTGAACAGTGAGATCACAAATGCTTAACTTATATACTATCAAGTCGAACATCTTTACGGTCACTGCCTTTGTTAGGATGTCCTTTAGTTGATCTACAGACTTCACAAACGGTAGCTCAATTGTTCCCTCTTCGATTTTGTTTTTACAAAATATTGGTCTACTTCTACGTCTTTTGTTCGGTCATGCTATACGGGGTTTTTGGAGATAGCGATTGTCGTTTTGTTGTCACACATCAACTAAGGCGGACGTCTAAGCGAAAACCCAATTCAATCATCAATTTTTTCAACCATAGAATCTTCATTACGCCTTTGACAATCCTTCTAAACTCCGCCTCTGAAGTGCATAATGCTACCACCTTTTTTTACCTCTCCACTTGACTAGGTTTCCTCCCACTAATGTAAAGTAACCTGAAGTAACCCGTATATCATTTGAGTTACGTGCCCAATTTGCATCAGTAAATACTTTAACATGTAAGTGTCCATCCTTTCCTAACATATTTCTCGTACTTGGATACCATTTAGGTACCAGATTATTCTCATAACTGCCTCCATGTGTTCCACCTGAGGCCAGTGCATGAATTGGCTTACTACCTCACAAGCATAAGCAATATCAAGTCTCGTGTGGGAGAGGTATATCAACTTTCTTATCAGTCCTTAATATTGTTCTTGGTTTGCCAGTGGAACCCCTTCTACCTTTTGCAGCCTACGATTTGCTATCATCGAAGTACCACTAAGTTTATAGTCCACCATCCCGTATTTAGTTAGTAGATCGAGTATATAGTTCCATTAAGATATAAAAACCCCTTTATTTGAATAAAGAACTTCAATCCCTAGGAAGTACTTTAAACCACCTAGATATTTTAATATCAAACTCTGGAAACAGACTTTGTCGGAGTTGGATGATTTCCTCCTTGACATTCTCAATTATAATCATGTTGTCTATATAGATCATCAAATAAGTAATTAAGAGCCCATTTCTTTTGAAGAACAGAGTGCATTCAGCATTACTCTCTATGTACTCATTCTGTTTCATAGTCACTGTAAATCGCTTGAACCAACCACGAGGGGATTTTTTGAGTCCATATAATGTCCTTTCCAACTTACACACTTCATTCTCTCAGAATTTTCTAGAAAACTCTAGTTGTGCCTCCATATATACATCCTCCTTCAAGTCTTTATGCATTAAATTGGTGAGGAGACCAATCTTCATTGGCTATTATCGAGAACAATACACTGATTGTGTTGATTCTTGCTACTAGAGAAAAGGTTTCTAAGTGATCAATGTCATAGGTCTGTGTATACCCTTTAGCTACCAACCTTGCTTTATAGCGTTCAACTGCGCCATCTAACTTACATTTAATGGTGAATGTCCACCTGTACCAACTAGTTTTTCCTTCTGCAATAATCACTTTTCTCACGTTTCTTTCTTTTTCTAGCCTCTCATCTCCGTGTCCATGGCCTCTCACCATTCAGCCTTTTTGTTCATCTCCGGTACTGTTCTTAGATAGGATTCTGAAAAGAGAGAGATAGGGGACGCACTCGCAACATCCATAATTCTCTCCTTGATTGTATTAACTAGGCATTTGGAGTTTCGAGAAACATGCTCAGTTGAGTACCGTAGAGGTGGTACTCCTTAATTCTCCTTAATTCCTCATTGGTGGTAAATTAAACACATGTTGCTCATCAGATCTTTCTTCGTTAGTAGCACCGACACTAGCATTAGTAATCTAGTGTGAATTTTCACCAGAATACAAGTCACTAGCATATTATCAGACATCTGGCAAAGAAGACCCATCAATTATAGACATTGCCTTGTCGACCTCGTCTACGTTTTCAATGACAGACTTGATGGATCTATATACCTACTCGTGTGAGACAGTCTATGGACAAATTACGTTGCTGAACCAATCTAGTGATTCACTCATCGTTTTTCCTTGAACACTAGGCTGGAGGGTAAAGTAGTATTCAGATTCTAAAAAGGCACAATCCATAATGACTTGGGCATGGCGCGTGGTAGGATCATAGCATCAATATCCCTTTTGATAGGTGTCATAGCCAACAACGACTCACTTTTTTGCGTATGAGTCAAGTTTGGATTGTTCAGTTTTGGGAATATAAATGTATACAGAGCATCCAAATACCATGGGTGGCAAGGTGAGAACTGATTGAATGGTAGTCTGAGTAGTCAGGAGCTCTAATGGAGTTTTGTGATTGAGTATTTTACTAAGCAATTATACAGAGGTAGCGAAAGCTGTGTGCTAGTAAGATTTTAGGACATGAGACGCAAACGCCATGTCTTGGATCATGCCCATAAGTATCCAGTTTTGCTTTCGGTTACGCTGTTCTGCCATGGTATATTGAGATATGAAGTATGGTAGATTAGACCATGTGTTTTAAAGAATGTAACTCATGGTCTGTTTTAGAAATTCTCCGTCATTATCATAGCGATTGATCTAGATCCTGTTTTAAAACTGAGTATAAATCATGCGAAAAAACTCAATAAACTTGTCAGGTACTTCAGATTTATTTTTTAATAAGTACAGCCAAGCCATGCGAGAAAAATCATCCACAAATATCACAAAATACTGGAAGTGGTAATGATTAGACACATATGCGGGTCACCAGACATGAGAATGCACGAGAGAAAAAACAAAGTCAACTCTGATATTATTCCTTAGGAATGTAATCCAATAACTCTTTGCACGAATACATGTAGAACTAAAAATTTTAAGTACCCAAAGGACGGATGACCTAGATATTTGTGTCACAACCAGAGTTGTTGGTTGACCGTCCTGTGAGCAAGCATGTCATGACCTTGGTGAGTCACCTTACCAACATAGTAGAGGCCCCTGCTAAGTACAACGTCTGATGATTTATTCCATAAGAATGTCCCGCTAGAGGCAAAATGGATATATATGAGTACCGTACAGTGAAACTCCTTTATCATTTAATTAGGAGACAAAAATTTGGACAATGTGGGAACATGGAGGCAATTATTTAGTTTTATATATGATAAAAAGATAATCGATCCTCCTCGTTGAACTTTGACTAACTCTCCACTGGCTGTTTCAATATGAGATTTTTTTTTGGAATAGATAGGTCTAGGAAGTCGTTAGGATCATACGCCATGGTGTCTCTGGCCCCATAATCTAAAATACATTTGTTGGTTTTAACCCCACTTTGAGGATCATAGACTGGGTTTGATGGTCTTTGGGCAAGTACGCAATTTCACCAAATTCTAGAGAAATATATCAATTCGACAGACTTCTTAGGCGGATTTACAGAAGTCAAAAGTTTTATGGTCAAATTTATAGAATTCGAAAAGAATGGAGGCAGATTTGTATACCTTGCAAATTATTATTCATAATAAAAGGGTTGTGGGTTGGGATTTAATTTCGCAACATCAATACCTCCAGTAATTCGGCCTCCATCTTCTTCTCCTTTCATTTCGTCCCCCTTCCTCCTGTCTCTTTCCTTCGACCTCAGTGAACTCACCAGCACTGTGCCTGAGCTCATGATGCTGTTGTCACTGCTAGTGGCCCTCGGGTTGCCATTCGCAGTAGCCCCCTTTTCTGTCTCTATTCTACCATGTGTTGTCATATGGAGGTCCTTCCATTACTCCAGGTAACCCACAAGTTGAAAACAACTCTCTCTGGTATGTTTCTTCATCCCGAAGTAAGTGCAAACAAGTTTAGACTTGTCCTCTATGGTCCACTATGATGCAGCTGAGAGACCTCGACCTCTTTTTGCTGTAGGCGTCCATTCGTTCCTTCCTCAATTTTCGATATTAACTCGAGACCGATCTCCGATGTGTACTCATTTCAAATATGAGGTTGAATTTCAAAATAGTTATTCGAGCTTCTTCTCTCTGGATCTTTGTATACACCGCTTCCACGGTTGAAAGTGGCATATATTTTAGATGTTTTCTCTTTTACTATCTCAAACTTGTTATCAATGGTAGTGAAGAGTTGGAATAGTCTCTGTTTTTGAATCTTTGTATTATAGATGGAGATGTCCTTCGGATCCTTAATAGGATTCGGGTCTTTCTAGTCAATTGTCATCCACACAGCTTGTAATGTGTTCTAACACTCCTCAAGAGAGTTCGTATTCTGCCTTATTGAGTTTTCCTTTTTATTCAAATAAAAAATATGCAGTAAATCGGTTCCAGACCCATGTGTGACAGCAAGTCCATCCCAAAGGGCCTTGGTTGTCCAATATTGTGAGACGTTATTGACCAAATTGGTCTTGCTTTTTTGTCTCAAGTATGAAAAAGTCACATGTGTTTCTAGCGTTGTCAATCAATATGTTCATGCTTTTCTCCTGAAACCAGCATTTAGAGGGTAAAAAAACATGCTATACAATTTTTTTTAGTGAATTTTCCTACTGAAAGCATATTAAAGCTTAAACTAGAAACATATAGTACATTATATAGAGTCAGTCTGTCATTTATTCTTACTGTTGCTCTTCCAGTGTGATGTATCATTTGCAAAATTAACAAACTTAGGAATATGAAAAGATTGGTAAGAAGATAGAAGCATACTATTACTAGTTGTATGATCTAAGTCTTCATAATCAACAATCCAAGAGTTACCTTTGTAAAAGTGTTGAGTGATTGTTATTGATGCTTGTATTGGTTGATTCACAGTTTGCTTTTTATTTAAGAGTTGTAGTAGCGCCTCAATTTGATCTTTTGTGGGAAGAGAATTGTTCTATCGTGCATCGGCATTATTGGTTGTTCCATTATGGTAGTCTTTGAGAGAGTCTTCCAAAAGTTAGAGTTGATTTCGATGTTCTCTTCTATTGACTTATCATTAAGTCTCCAACCGTCATCAATCATATACACATTTTTCATACAATATCGACATAACAATCTAGGTCTATCTGTGTTTTACCTTCTAGTTGCCGATACTGATGGAGTAGTATCAAGATTCACTTTCTCAGCCAGTAGTATTGGGATTCAATTTCTCAGAAGTGGTTTTGTACTTGCTCTTAGGCTCCGATAACTTTTTCAGACCTATTATCAAAATTAAAAAATAATAAAGAATATATATGGCTTTTTACAAAATTTTATGTATTCAGTCTTCTGGATACCTGTTTTTAAGGGTTAAATGTAAGTTTGCCGAAATAGTCGAATAAACTCCAATTTTGGGACATATTTGGGACAAATCCAACAGATGCAGATGCAGATGCAGAGGATGTTATAGATGAGGGTAAGAAGTCGGATACAGATAAAGAGGATGTTATAGATGAGGGTAAGAAGTCGGATACAGATAAAGGTGATGGATGCAGGACAATTGCAGCCGATGGTGGTTAAACAGTAGCAGCTGCTAAAAGTGAAGAATGCGTGAATCATGAAGATGGTGTGTTTGTTGCTGATAGAGTTGAGGAATCTGAGGGGAGATAATGTTATAGAAGAGTTCCTGGAAACTAAGAGGAAAATATAACGTATTTTGGGTACATCCAACATCTACATAATGCTTTGTGAGTGTTTAACTGCTGATGGGCCAAAGGTACAATTTGCAATAGACACCTTGTATGGGTTCCTTGTTTCACTGCCGATGGGCCAAAGGTCCAGTTTGTAATGGACACCTTGTGTGGGCTTCTTGTGTAAGACATCACCAACATAGGATGCCGTTGACCTCCTACCACAATGCTCCTTGAGGTTGGAGGACGGATTTGACCTTTTGCTCCAACACCTACAAAAGGTGATGCAAGTGAATGTGGGTTCACCAGGATGTTTGAGGGTTATTCTTACCAAGCTAGTCATATAATCTACTTTTAAATTCAGAGTCCGCTTTTAAATACATATTAATATAAAATCATTTATTATGTTGTCTGATTAATGAAATTACATCAAGTTTTTGTTTTTATCATATTATGCGTTCTTGCATAACATTTAATCTATTATTTGTTTTTATTATTAGTAAAGATATTTTTTAAGACCACGTAATCACTAAAAATGGTAATGAAAAGTTGACAAATTCTATAGGGATTTTGAAAAATTAAATTGTAATTCTTAATACAGAACATAGGAGGTAACATACCCAAGTCCGGGAAAAAAGTTTTAGATATATATGATGTACATATTATCATTGACGAGTAATAGTTGATTTAGTAATCTACTCTCACAAATTTTACTGTTCGCACTATGGTTTTTGGTGACAAAATATATACTGTAACCTGTGTCTATTTGAATATATAATTATTTGTTCATAATATATTACAATAAAATTTGCTTGTGTCCTCTGTAGCAATGGCAATCTGAATATGTATCCGGGTTCGAACCCCAGCAGCGGAAAATGTTGTGTGTCTAATTTTTTCATTTTCTGTAACAGGAGTCAAATTTTTCTTGGATCAAAAAGCCAATACCTGTAGTCTTAGGCTCACTACCTTAGCTTCATAAAGCTTTGTGGATCGAACCCCCGGCCTCGGAAAATCTTTTTGTGTCTAATTTTTTAATTTTCCTTCACAGGAGTCAAATTTTTCTTGGATCAAAAAGCTAATACCCCTAGTCTCGGGCTTACTATCTTAGCTCCATGAAGCTTTCTCGAGGATTCTTAGTGGCTTTTTTTTTAGAAAAGTCTTAGTGGCTTTTTAGGTGGGTCAAATTTTTCTTGGATCAAAAGGCTAATACACCTGGTCCCAGTAGGCTCCCACTGCCTTAACTCTATGAAGCTTTGTTGAGGATGCTCAGCAATTTTTTAGGTTGATAAGGTTTTGCTAGAACCCATACAAGGCAATTACTGCAAACTGATCAGTAACCCTTTAACTGACACCAGTACTGCACTCACGCTGCGCGTACCTGATTCCTGCAATCTTTCGTAAACCAATTTTCTAACTCGATTATCAACTGAACATGTCATGAAAGCGATATGAGTCAAATTTTTGTTTTGTACTTGCTCTTGTGCTTCGATTACTTTTTAGGCCTATTCAATATATATACATATACATATATAGAAAATCTATTTTATCAACTTCAAAGATAAGAGCAAACATTTGTCCTTCAAAACATGATTTTCTTCAATCCTTTTATTCACACACACATAAATATATATATATGGCTTTTACGGAGGGAAAAAAATTTCTCTATACCATTTCGATTTGTGCGTGTCATCCTTGCGCAGGGGTCATGCTAATCTTCTCTGTATCGTTCCAATTTTATCGGATGTCCCTTACAATTCTCTACCATTTCAATATGTGAAGTCGACAAGTTTTATAGCTCAGAAGCCCCAGGGCATAGTCCAGTGATAAGTGGCAAAGGTGATTAGGGCTAGAACTCCGACGTTCCGAGTTCGAGTCTGTGTGGAGACAATCCTTGTTGAAATATTACAAGGGTTGCCTCTGGGCTGACTGAGTCTCGAGTGTCCTCTCCCTTTGCAGGGCTGCCGGTGGAATACATCCCTCGATTTACATCCCACCTGGCTAAGGGGTACAGGTGGGAAAACTCACTCCCTCATCAAAGTTTTATAGCTCAGATATTACCGAGGAAAAGTTTACGCCACCGCACCGGTGCGAAGTTCCGACAAGATGGACGATCTTCCCCCGCCTCTAATTCTCGACATTCTCGGCCGACTCAACGATTCCGCCGACGTCGCTCGCTGTCGCGTCGCCTCCAAGGCTATCAATTCTCTATCCCAAGACCTTCGCTCGGTACATTTACACTGTTCCCTCGATCGTTATTCCAAATCTCGATCCCCTTCCACTCGATCATCGATTACGCCTTTTAAAACGATTTTCAAAAGATTAATTACTGAATTAAGAGTCGTCGAGTCCGTTTCCATCGGTGTGGAAACGCCGCTCTGGGAGATGTTGTATCTTGATGTGGAGGATGACGAAGATGACCTTCATCTAACGGATGAGGTTTTCATGATTGATTGGTTGAATTTGGTTTGTGTTGATTTGAAATCGCTCTCGATTTCTGATTTTTGGGTTCAATCTTCTTGGCGGAGGTCTGATGTGCTGTCTCTCATCTCTTCTCAGTGTGAGTTCTTCCTCTCTCTGCATTTAAATTTCTAAGCTAAGTGCTCTTAGAGTTAGTTGTGCTTACATATCGTGTCAGTGTGAATTCAAACCATCGAATCATAGATCAAATATTCGCGACTTGAGAGTCGGAGGTTGATTTTTTGTTTGGTCGGTGAATTCTGCGTGTTACTGGTCTGGTTTTGACTTTTCATCAAGTCCTAGTTGTAGTAGCTGTACGAACCTTTCGTTAGATCTTCATTCAGTGCACACTCGGGATTTTGTTCATTATTATGCTTTTTTTCTGAAGTATTTTCTGTATGTGTACTATGTTTACATGTATGTTTTTTCTTCTTTTTTGTATGATTTGCTTATTACTATGTTCATTCGGGTTTATATGTATAAAAGCACTTAGAAGAAAAAAGTTACATAATGATGAGGAAAACATATAGTAAAACATACAACCTCGAGGTGCACTGATGAGCTTTCCAGTCAATGCACTGAATAGAGCTACGATTCAGTGCCCTAAAGGGAAGAAACCTTTTGACAATTTTTTACTATTCTGCACTTTTGAATCAGGTGAAGTAATCTTTTGAATGTTTATGCACGCAGGCAGTAGTTTATTGGAGCTAGAGATTAAGAATGCTTGGCTGGCAGTGGATAAGTTGGTTCCCATGACTAATCTCATGAGTTTGACACTTCAGCACATTAGACTCGACGATGAGGACCTGGGTAAGTTGAATGTCTGCTTTCCTGGGTTGAAAGTTCTCAACTTGATTGGGGTTGGAGGACTCAAGAACCCTAAAGTTCAATTGATGCACCTCGAAACCTGTCAGTGGACCGTGTCTAATGCTGTCTCATCTGTTTCTATATTTGCACCAAATCTGTTTAGACTTAAACTTGTCTGTGCAAGTCCAGAGTTGCTTCTCTTAGACACCCCTGCACTGTCTGATTTGCATCTTTCCCTTGCGGGGGTGGGCAAATTCATAGGGCATGAGTTCTCTAGGTTGACTAACCTGCATTTTGAATCTGCATATCTTTACAGATTACTGGATAAAATTCCATTTGGTAAGACAATAAAGAACCTCAAACTCACCTCACCAGTTGAAGAGTGTTATGATCAGTGTCAGGATAGGTTTTGCCTAGGGTTATTGCTCACCTTTTTTCCAAATGTTACATCACTTACTATGACTCCTAGCGCGTGGTCTTTACTGGAGATGCATGTTTGTCCTTCAGACACATGGATGAAGGGGCTGAAAGACATCACTGCATACTTGGAGATACATGATTTTGACACTACATTGTCCATCATCTTCTCCATCCTGGACAACTGTAGTAGCTTGTCAGATATGAAAATACTTATCCACCGTGATGTTGTTTCTCCTGTGGCAAATAGTTTTATTTCAAAATGCATGACTCGTAGTTCTTCAAGAGTGAGATGGAAATGGGGAATATGGAAAGAGGGAACAGAAGATGTTTGGATGCCTGGTGGTATGTATTATGCTTCAGAATTGATCTGTGGGAAGTAGCTATGTCCATAACACTTTAGTTGGAGGTCTGTCATGCTAACTGTCGTGATATGCAGAAGTAGTAACTTTTGGTACATGAGGCAAATGTTGTATTGGGTGTGTTGAATTGGCACGCTGGTTTCGCGGTTGGGCGAATCGGGAAGTTGTATTGCAGGTTATATGATCATCTATTGGACCTGTTATGCAGCATATTTCACTATAAACTAGAACTTCAGGCGTTGATATCTGTCTGCCTGAAAACGATCCACAGAATTGTCTTGGTAAAATCTGTAAAAATAACTCTGTGATTTTGCTGCTGAGTTGTCTCCGTTGATGGGGAGGGACCTTATATTTTCTGTATAAGTTGTTGTTTATATGTATCTGCTGATAGATATATATATATTGGCCTGGAGAATTCCTCCTAGTTTGTCGTTTTTTTGGTTGAAAGCGTCTGATACAAGCATTTCCTTTCCCAATTAACTTGACAGAATTACAATATTAGACATTCATCATATACTTGCATTATAACAAAAACAATAACATTACCCTATTGATTTAGAAGCTTTCGCCTATGATAGATTGTGGGGGTCAGATGTACGTAACCATACTCATGCGTTAGAAACACACAGAGGTTGTTTTCCGATGACCCATAATGAAAATTGCGTCAAGCTGTGTCGATCAACTGCTACTTCACAAAATAAGAAGCGTAAGCAATTGTGTCGATCAACTGCTACTTCACAATATAAGAAGCGTAAGCAATTGTGTCGATCAACTGCTACTTCACAATATAAGAAGCGTAGCCAATTTAGTGAATTATTTTGATTTATTTTATTATATTCCAAAGTGAAAGAAGAGTGTGTTTTTGACTCTATTGGAAAGAAATATATCAGATACTTGGATTGGTATTCACAAAAAGTTTTTATTGCGCTTCCTCTCCGTATTTCTCCCAGCATTCTCTTGTTTTTATTCCTTCGCCTGAAATACCACAGTTAGCATGTACCGAAGTATGCAGGAGCTGTCCAGAAGTCAGGAAGCAAGATTACAGCCAGAATAGAAGAGCCAACACTTGTTGAATATAATAAATAGACAACTCAATAGAAGTTTAAGGCCGTTAACTCCGAAGCTCACAGGATTCCTCATTGTGTACGCCCAATCTGACCCAAACACTTCTGAGTTATGTCTTACATGTCATTGAGCTAGAGTTAAGTGAACTAGCTGTTAAATTAGCAACACATATTTGAGGTTACTGGGCCACCATGTAAATGTAACGTACAGCATTCAGTTTCAGAGCAAGTTATTGTTGGAAAATATGGAAGGATATGATAACCAAACAAGAAATACGATGGAAATTGAAAAACCGAGATACAACGTTAGTTGCCATCTTTAAAGCTAAAATGTCTCCACCACGAACGTGGTGAACTAAGCGCTATAAGCCTCCTAGAATATAACGGCTTCTTCCTTTCATTCGCTCTACGAGAGGAAGATGAACTTGCACATTAGAAGTCTTTGATAGTGGAGGATGAAGAAAGAGAGGATAGTGAAGGAGAGAATATTGCTAAAAATTCTCAGATTTTTGCAAAAGTATTAGTCCTTTGTTTAAGATAGTAAAGCCTACTATTTATAGGCCCTAGGTTGTGTAAAACTACTTTTGAAACACTATTTCAGCAGTAAACATAACTTCAATGTCAGTTACATAACGTTCATGTATGATAGGAGATAATTCTTAGATCAAAAGTTGCAACTTCAGCTAAAGAGTCCTGACTTTCACATATTGATTGATCGATGTTGGGCAGTGAACTCCAATTTTGTACCCTGACCACATCGATCGATCAATCCATGCGATCGATATATGTTGGATACTGTACTCCAACTTTGTATCCAGACCACATCGATCAAGCGATGTCCAGCAGAACACTCAACTTCATTTTTCAGCTTTTGAACTTTCACCTGGTTCGATCCAACTAGCACTTGGATCAATCTAAATGAGTTTCTGCAAGCTCAAAGTGTTCTAAACATCTTTCAATCTCCCAAGAAGCATCTTACATGCTCTTATATAAGTTTAGAGTAGATTCTAAAGTACTTTAAACGTACTTTTCTAACAGTTATGAGAACGTTTCTTGTGCTCTACAAAATTTCATCCTCGGCAAATGCTACTAATATCATTCATTGTCATACGCTGTTGCATAGATATGTGATCAGATATATTTACTTACTGGATCTGTTTTCTGTGCGCTATCAAATGGCACATGTTCCACCTTCATTAGGGGTGTCAAACAGGTCATGTTTCGTGTTTCGTGTTTTTCGGGTTTCGTGTATCAAAGTGCCGTACCCATACCTTACTCGTTTGCTTCGCGTGTATAGATGTAGATACCCAAACCCGTACATGTCAGGTTTCGTGTCGTGTATCGTGTATACCCACGAACTTGACAAGTACAAATATTTCAAGTCGTGTATAGGTCATTTTATATATATTTCCAGGTATTTTCAGGTTTCGCGTATTTTTCAGGTTTCATATACTTAAATGACTACTGATATGATGTATGAAACAAAAATAAGTACACAACCAAAGGTTAAAGATTGAAATGAGTGAGATCCTCTAAACTCAAATCACTTGACTACGCAATAATAGATTAAAAAAATGGGATTTGGAAATAGAGGAAGGGAGAAACCGAATAGGGTTACTTAGTAGCACGATAGTCTTTTTTCTTTGAAAATTTATTTTTTATTTTATTAATTATAAATTTTATTTAAATATATTTTTTATATTTCGTGTATAAACGGCTATAAACGGGTACCCATGGGTATACCCGGACACGACCCGCCGTTGGCGGGTATCTTTCAGGTCTTACCCGATTTGTACACAAAACCCGTCAAGGTCATACCCATACCCGCAAAAATTCGTGTCAGGTTCGGGTCGTGTTTCGTGTCGTTTCTGAAATTGCCACCCCTAACCTTCATCCTCAATATCCATCTATCACAACATGAAATATTCGACTTTGACTAGATTCCATGATTTTGCCCTCTATCCAAACAAGTTCAGCAGGGTGGTTGTAGCGCCCGCTCCTGAACCCTAGCATCGGGAACAGTGCGTCCGCCGTATCTCACTAAGGAAAATACAAAGCGTCGAATCAATTTCCAACATGTCCGAAAAGACGTAGAAATTTTTTTCGCGCAGAAACGAAATACAAAAACATAAAGTTTTCTTGACAAAGAAAATTCTCAGTAGAATAATAAATAAGACATAACAAGAACGTCAATTGTGCTAACATCTAGAGTCTATCGAACTATACAAGGTGATGTCTGATGGAAACCCCAATGAACTAGTAACGGACAGTCGCAAGATCTCCTCGTGTCCTAGGTGCGACCGTCAGTCTGCCCATTCAACCGTGTCAGCCCCGTCCTCAGCAAAGGCATGGTCGTACGCTTCTTCGTATTCACCTGGTGGGGGGGGGAGTAGGGGTGAGTGACGGAGAATCACCCAGTAGGCACCTGCCTCCAACTGGTATGAGGCGAGCATGCAATAATGATATAACACATATCACATAGAACATGATATCACATAAGCATATGAAATAATGCGGAAAGGTAATTCACTCCAGATAAAGAATGCGCAACGTCGTGATGCATGTCCTATTATGCATGTCACACGCAACAAAGTCATGTCACACAAAATGCCAATATCTCCGCCATGCAATGCATGAACCCGGGTCCTAACTGAGTGGATGTGGGTCGTACCTACCCACAGTCACCATCCTGAGTGTACTTGGCCCCGCCACCGTACACCATCCTGAGTGTCCGTGACCCGTACGTCACGACCCACCATCATGCAATACACGTGCCATGAATGCAAACAACACAATCGTCTGATGCGCCTGACCTATCCTCACCATCCTCCGGCACTCAAATCTAGGTTCATTTCTTATTCGAACAATGATTAAGTGTCGTTTGAGGTTAAACTTATTATCCCATGGCTTGTATACATTTATTGTGCATTTTTTATATTTTTCCTTATTTTTTCTTAATTTATTTCTATTTATTACCTAATTATCCAAATTAAATAAATTATCACAATTACTGAAATTTAGTGAAAATAATTTAATTTCAGCATTTTATAATTTCTAGAATTTATTTATAATTTTCTGATATTTATTTATATTTTTCCTATAATTATTTCTATTTATTATATATATATATATATATATATATATATATATATATATATATATATATATATATATATTACCCCTGCCCGCCTGGCTCCAGCCCGCCAGCCTCAGTCTGTGGCCGATATGGTCTGGGTCGCCAGGCCCTGTTGCACCCTTTTTTTAATATATAGTTAACTGGGCCGGCCGGCTAAGGCCCGGTCCGTTGCCCATTCGGCCCGGCCCGCGGTCGACTCAGCGGATTCTCCTTTTTTTATTTAATTTGCAGACTGGGCCTGGTCTGCACACTGCCATCCCATTAAGTGTCTGGCCTGCCAGCACCACTCCGGCCCGGTTTTTTATTTAATATGTACAAACGGAGGCTGCCACCAGGGAGCGCGTGCTCCGCGCGCGTGAAGGCCACGTGCGGCCTTTCCGGCGGCGGGTGAGCCGCTCTGGTGACCTCCGACCTCCGTTTTTCGACCCCGATCCATGTTTTCGCCCATTTTCAGTCTATGTGAACCTATTCTAAGGCCCAAAACGAAATGAAAATCTCTAATCATGCTGCAGTTTTACTACTTTGATTATCAAATTTTTCCCTAAAATCAAAACCAGAGCACACATATCAAACGGGCCACGCAGTGTAAAACAGACATCACAGAATCTTCAAATCTTCATGCCTTTTGCACAGATAGGTAACATGCTATACAATTTAACAATTAAAAACAACAAAAACACATAAGATACCACTAGCGCATGCTTGAATTTGAACCAATTGGAGGGGGAAGGAGAACCTACCTGGTTGCAGACAAAAATTACGCAATAAACCTTTTTGACTTTTCTTCCTTTTGCTTTCTCCTTCATCCTTTCTCCTTCATCTCTTTCTTCTTCCACCCTCTTCTGCCGCCTTCCTCACTGCTCCTCTCTCTTTATTATTATTATTTCTTATTCTTCCTTCTTTTTCCCGTTATCCCTCAGATTCTCCCTGGCCCTTTTAATTTACCCAAGCGTGCGACATTAAAGGGGGCGGTTATCCCCCACAATCACGTTCTTTCTTTTTTTCTTTCTTTTTTTTAATTACTATTTTATTATTAGTATTCTTTTAACCCACGTTTCTTATTTGTTTGTTTTTGTTCTTTTTTTGGTCCACCTCTCACCCACGGCACTTTTTATCTTTTATATGTTTTATTTTATTTATTTTTTTCATTTTTATTTTGTTATTTACTTATCCTTTATTGCTACTTTTTATTTATTTAATAAATATATCCAATATAGAGTTACGAAACTACTTGGACGTAAATAATACCTTATAGTTAATTTAATTTCGAAGGGTCGTTACACCCACGGCTACATTAATTTTAAATTAATGCCTTAACGGATAGTTCGAAAATTCTCGGGTGTAACAGTGGTACTTCTCCTAAACTTGGTGCATGTGCCTACTTCTTCTGATATCTATCCAGACAAATCATCCATATAGGTTCAGAGAACTATCCGCACCCTTTACCCGCTGGAGCAAGGATCTCTTGCCAATGTTAATACTAGTTAGAACAAATACAACAACAACATTACCCTATTGTCTTAAAGGCTCCCGCCTATGATAGGGTATGAGGGTCAAACGTACGCAACCATATCCATGTGTAAGAAACACACAGAAGTTGTTTCTCGATGACCCATAATGATGTGTCAAGCTATGTCGATCAACTGTTACTTCACAATATAAGAAGCAAAATCAATTTAATGAGTCATTTTGCTTTATTCTATTATATTTCAAAGTCAAAAAAGAGTGTGTCCTTGACCATATTGGAAATGGAAAATAACTACTTAGAACAAATAAACATCGTTAATATAACAGTTTCTGTACTACTGGCAAGTATACAAAGAAAAAGGTGAACTCTACTCCGAAAACAGAAGAAGCCATCATTTATGGAAAAAACAAAAATGCCTTCCCCTGTAATCAAGTAAAAGGAACACGTAACCAGCGACTGGTCACTCCGATCACCTTCCAAAATGCGTCTTGACATAGGGAAAATCCCCTCTTCCAAGAAGCAATGGGGTGTAGCGTCTTACATCTGCACTCTTACTAAGGTTATGGTGTAGCACTGTAGCTTCTTAACTGAAAATTTTGAAGATACACCAGTGCCTTGCATTCCTCCTAGTTTGTAATGTAGTGAAAAGAAACCTAGCGGACCTTGTAAGAATACATGTACCCTCGAAGTTTTCTGATTTCCTCTGATGACTCTGATAGTAAGCGGTCGACATAAAGGCATATTAAAGCACCACTGCAATTACAGGATGATAATTTCGTCAGTCAATCAACTAGAAATATTAAACAGCACTTTGCAATCTTAAGCTCACCTCAAAGGAGCTAGAGGAAGCCATATAACATCCCACCTAAACTTTGACAATCTGCAGCATACAAGAAAGCATATAAAAATAACAATACATGGCTTTAAGTGCTTAAGAGAATTATCTTAAGGATAGTTTTCATCTATATTCATTTCTCCAAGTCTAGTACACGTGGCGTATTCCATCATCAAGCCATTAGTAATCTAATCTAGTCTAGAAAGCCCTCGATTATGAGCCAAATTGGCTAATATCATCATGCACAGAAATTCCAAGCTATGAAGGGAAGAGGAAAGAATAGAGGACAAAAGATTGTGAACAGTCAAGGAAACGGCTGAGGTCCTCGTATCTGCTGTAATTGGATAAGTTAGAAACAAATGACATAAAAACTTCATGATCCAAATGTGATAGACTAACAACCAACCTCAACATGTGGTGCAACCAAAAGACTGCCAGCAATAGGCCTACAAAGAATGAGGACCAGATCCATTGCCCGTGCTGCTGCAAGTTATGTTGCATTCCCAATATGGCCATAAAGCACACTAAAATAGCTACACAATCTGCAAGTATTTCAAGTTGGCTTCATAAGCTATATACTAGTCCTAAGAAAAGATGACATAGGTTAGTTACTGGTATTTACCCAAGGGAATGCTGTAAAAACAATTATATTAATTCAAAATATGCAAAGAAAACCCCTCGCCAATCATTAAAACAAAAGCAAAAACAAAAAATATTTATCTGACAGAAAGCAAAGGCAACGTAGAAAGAGAATCGACATACCTGCACTCACAATTATCCATGAATCGACCTCGTACATGAAGTAAGCATGATAGCGCTGTACAAAGACAAGAAAGAAAAGGAAAACACTTAAATCAGTAAATTCTCTATTTTTAAAGGACAAGCAAAGACAGTCAGCACATTCTAGTGGACTTAGCGGACTATGAATTTCAGGACCTTAGATTCATTACTAAAGAAAAGCCTAATTGCCAATATGAATGAAGAGTAGGATCAAAAGATTTGTTTACTGCTGACTTCAATATCCTCTCATTAAAATTAACTTGCTATAGCAACTCATCGATCTATAGGTATCACTAGTCAAACCTCCCAATTAACTTAATGATCTTGGCTGCCAAGAAAAGCTAAAAGTCAACTCTTGGAAGAGACAGAAGAATAAATCTCCAACATCAGGGGAATGCATACTCATAGCATCAATTGGCAACATCTCTTAACTTGACCTTGCCACAAGTTCCAAGTCGATGTGATAAATAAAAGAAAGCTTTGCAGTGTAACTGACTGACATTAGCTAACAATATCATAATTTATTAACACCACAAAAGAGCTTGTCTCTGCTCAATGTGAAGACGTAATGTAACTGTAGTCACCCAACCACACAAGTAAAAGAATCCTGATAGACTCAAAAAGCTATGAATTTTAGCAGCAACAATACCAATTCCCAAGGGGAATAAATCTGCTGATAAATGGAGTAGAGAAGGAACACTGCGTAACAAACAAGCAGCACGGAGAAGATCCCCTGCGCGTTGGAATTTAAAAATATATATATATATTAATTCAAGTGATTCATCATCAACAGCTTAAACTAAGCAAGCAGGCTGAAATAAAACAGGAAACCACATATGTGAAATACATGATCAATACCCTCCACAGAAGAGATTGATGCGCTAGATTTCTTTCAAATGATCGGACCAGCTCTTCCTGCTCTGCAAATTTATATAAGAAGCAAAAAATATCAAATTGGATATTCAACTGTAATGATATCGGGGGGACTCTCCACCTGACCTTGGGTGTCGATTGGTCGGGAATCGTCCACCGTGGGAAGGGAGAAGTCGTCGTCGTCGTCGTCGCCGTGGCGGTCAAAGTTTCTCCGTTTCCTCCTCAGCTTCTGCAACATTGCCCTATGCCGTGTTTACAGACTTCACTAGTCGTTCCATTACTTAATTCTTTTCTTTTTCCTTCTATTTTTTTTTTTTTTTTGGTAAGTACCTGATATCCATGTCAACTTGGGCGTAACGCGATTAATCAAGATAGAGCAACCATGTAAATAGGGCTGTAAACGAGCCGAACGAGCCGAGTATTGCGCTGTCCAAGTTCGGTTTATTTAACTTAGCGAACGAGCCGAGCTTGTTTGTTTATTTAAACGAACATATTTAATTGTTCAAGCTTGGTTCGTTTAACTCACGAACAACATTAACGAGCCGAACACCTTAAATGAATGGTGCCACTTACCAAGTTCGAATAGAAAAAATGTGTTCAAGCTCTGTTCATTAACTTTTTATTCGAGCCAAGCTTGAGCTCAAGCTCGAGCCAAACGAGCCGAACAACCGAACGACTTGATTCATTTACAGCCCCACATGTAAAGTTGTAAACCACAAGTCCGGAATGAACCAAGAAACCATCAATAAACTTTTATTGGAGGCTCGAACTTAAATAATCCTAATCAATAGCGGCGAAAACAAAACCAATACATTCCGAAAGTTACAATTACAATATCTCTTAGTCAACATTGTTTGACCATTAACTACTTAGACTTAACTATACAGTAAAATGATATTTTTAATTTTACTCAAGAATATGTTCAATCTGAGTTAAATTTGACTCGAGTTTGAAATCGAAAGGCTTAAATTTGATTTTGAAAATTTAAATATTCAACCTGACAAATTAACATTTGGATCGATTCAAATCGTCGTATCTGGCGAAAATCAAGTAGTTGGTACAAATTCATTTTGGGTTAGGATCTCTTCACGCATTTTTCCTCACCCTATACGTCATCGCACGACATGTGGCAGCAAAGTGATGGTGAGACTAGATAAGGGTCACCCGTAACTAGCCTCACCACCCCACCATGCTGCCACGTGTCATGTAGTCATGAGTGGTGTAAGAGGATTGAAGGTGAGGAGATCTAATCCCCTTCATTTTCGGATGGGATCTCCTCACCGTGCGGTGAGTCACCGCGCTCTCCATAACGCGACACGTGACAGCAGGAGATGTGGTGAGGCTGGATGAGGGTCAGCCTCACCACCCCCTGCTGTCACGTGTCACGCGATGACGCACGCGATGAGGAGGATGCGGTAAGGAGATCTGAACCCCTTCATTTTTAGGCCTGCTGGCCCAAAGTTTCACATACCCTCATCCAGACTCACCACTCCTGATATCACGTGTCACGCGGTGATACACGTGGTGAGAAGGATGCGGTGAGGAGATCTGAACCCTTTTATTTTAGGCCTGCTAGCCCAAAGTTTCACAAACCAGCCCGCTCCATAAGTCGTACATAACATTGATCAAAACCCTAGACCTAGCCTCCCTCATTATTCATTTCTACTGCAGCCGCTTTGTTCAGTGACATCATACGGGAAAGGTTTCTTGAGCATCTCAACCATGGGTATGTTAATTGAACTTTAATTCCTCTTTTAAGATTTGTAATTGATGCATATGTTGATTGAATCTTAATTTTGTTTTTAATTGTTGCCACCGTTTCATCAATTTGATTTTCAGGTAAGGTTCACGGATCATTGGCTCGTGCCGGCAAGGTGAGGGGTCAAACACCGAAGGTGGCAAAGCAGGACAAGAAGAAGAAGCCCCGTGGTCGTGCTCACAAGCGCATGCAATACAATCGCCGATTCGTCACTGCCGGTACTTGAGCTTTCTCTGTCTTTTCTTATTTTTCAGTTTGCGTCGCTGGATCTTCTGCATTTTTTGTGCTAAGGAATTTTCCTTGACATGATGTGTTATGATTGTTTGCTTGAATAGTAGCAGAGGATTTAGTAGAGAATGTGCTGAGTAGTTCCAGAAACTGATCCCCTTTTTGCGTTGGGCTGGGGAGGAGGGAGGAGGGTGGGGTGATTCCGAGGGCTTTGATTGTGTTGCATCGTGGTTATTTGGATCAAGCTACATGCTTTATAATAGCGGGGTGTAATTTTCTTTGGGAGTATGTTGATGGTTAAGGACATGCCAATTAACCTTCGGTAAGCTGCACTCCAGTAATTGTAGCATTGTCTGGGCTCTACATACAGCTAAATCTTGTGCTTAGATGATTGTCATTTCATGTTTGGAGGTGTCTTTTTGATTCTGAAGTTGGAGAGAATTACAGATATTTTGTGAAATTGTCAACGTTTGAAGTTATCTATCTATGTTTAACCATTTTCCAGTTTGAATGTTGAAATTTGTTGTTAAATTCAAGTAGTTGAGCACTCTCAACTGTTTATTAATTCGTAAAATGTGTCTAACATGTATCTTTAAGCTTTGCTACTGAAGGGTTTTTGTTTTGGGGGAGCTAGCTTGATCGAAGGATTGACATCTTTTTCCTGTTTGCAGTTGTTGGCTTTGGAAAGAAGAGGGGCCCAAATTCATCAGAGAAGTGAAGATGAGGAAGGATAGATTATGTAGGAAAGTTGTTTTTGGAGATGAATTAAATCTATTTCAAGGAAGGCTTTACTTTTCCTTTCTGTTCGTCTTCCTTTTGCTTAAATTTGATGCAGTGATATATAAATTGGGATAGTTTCACCTCATTTTGTTTCAGGGCTAATGCTTTAGATTTGCTGTGCTGTTGGATCACATTGGGAGCAAAAGGTTCTGCTATTTCTTTTTCGCTATGCATCCTAGATAATCATTTTGATCCTAGTTTGTCACTTGAGTGTGCTTATTTGTTGTTTGACCTTTTTGTGGCAAAAGCTTGAACAATCGTCTTTCTGGATAGGCCACCACTAGCATATCTGGTTCCCTTTGAGAAATTGCATACACTTACGTTACGTGTTTGGTATTTAGCTTTTGGTCCATCTTGATTTATTGTGGTGTGTGGTGTTTGGCAGAATGCTTAGTTCTAATTTGGAAAGCAACATTCGTCCAAGAACATCTCAAGATGGTGAATGATAATGTGTTATTTGTTACGATTCAAAATTATTTTTCCTCAGAGACAGGATGAGGATTCTCTTACCATATCTCCACTTCAATGTGGCACGTGAATTATTGGTTATGCATAGGGGTATTAACTAACCAAGCCGAACAGTACTAGGTTTTCGAATTGGGATTCGTTTAGCTCGGTTCGTTTAGCTAAACGATTATTCGTTTAGCTAAACGGGCTTTGAAATTGGTTCGAGTTTGGCTCGACAACATTAGAACTGTTTAAACAAGTCGAATAGCTCACGAACTGTTTGGTTTGTTTAACTAAACAAACCTAAATAGGTGTTGGAATTTGACTCGTTTAAGTAAAATTAACGAACGAACCGAATATGAACCAAACTTGAACAATTCGTGATCTGTTTGGTTCAGTTAATAGCACTAGTTCTGCATTGAAATTTATGCTTTGCAAATAAAAGTATACATTATTCAGAAAATAAGAAAGGGTTGTACTATTATGTACTCAACCTTCTATATACTAGTCAAAGTTGATGAATGTTTGGTTCTGTCCTGATTTTAACCTATTCATATTATACTATATTGTATTTTATAAGTTTGACTGGGACACAAAATTTCTAAAAATGTTAACTATTTTTATATATGAATGTGATTTCGTTCTGGCTACTATGACCATTTTGTATGACGTGGTACTGAACTACTACCTAATACAAGGTCATTACTCGGGGTTCAGATATGAGGAGACTAAAAGTATGTCAAAATATGAGGCATTTAATTACGCTTTGTCACGTGCACAAGAGCAGTTTTTTTATAAAAAAAGTGCAACACCTCTTTTAAAAAAATTGCTTTTGTACACGTGGCGATGCGTGATTGGAGGTTTCACTTTAGCCTCCTCTGATCTGAACTGGTTAATCGTATGCTCGGAGGACAAGAAACAACATAACAGGGTAAAACTTCAAAAAAAAAAAAAAAAAACTGCTCACCATGTTCGAAATATTAACTTAGGTTAATGCAGAAATTCTATGCCACCTAGTAACTAAAAGTAGAAGTGAAGTGTTCGACTGAATTTTTGGAGTTTTGGTATGGTTGCATAACATCCGCCATCATATCCGTCATAGGCGAGAGTTTTTAAAATAACGGAGTAATATTGTTGTTGTTAATATAGATATTGGCATGTGATCTTTTATATTTATCTTTCCAATTGGAGAAAACTATAACATGCTACTATTATGCTATGCTAATTTGGCAATGAAATTGTATGTCACTTCAAATGATATTCACTTATTAATTATTTTCTTAGTAGTGGCCGTGGAGTATGTTTTTCCATCAATTTACATACTCCTCCCGTTTCATTTAGTTTGTCGCGTTTCTGGTTTCCTTTGTACCTAACTTTTTGGGAGCGGGATTTCCTGACCTCTCCACATGGACGGTAACAAAGGACCCATGCCACGTGGTAGCAGAGAGGGATGATGAGGTTGGATGGGGGTCTCTGTTGCCACGTGGCGGGAGGTCATAAGGGGGTGAGAGAATGAGCGGTCAGGAGACCCGGACCCAACTCTTTGTCTGCATTCCGAGAACAAAAACAGTGAAAGGAAACTCTTAGTTTACTTGTTTGCCATGTCAATTCTGCACTTTAAAAATGGAGTGTTGTTTTCCAATGGCAAAGCAAATATAAGAGCCCTGAAAATTAATTCGTAAATATTCAATTTACGAGGACAATTTGGTCTATTGGGCCTTGATTAATTAAACTAATAGCTAATTAGAAAAAGAAAAGGAAAGTGGCAAATCATATACGTCGTCATAAAAGTCTCTTCTCACATCGTAGCTTGAGCTATTCTTTCAAAAGCCTTAGCAAATCAAGAAGAGGTTAAAATATCAGAAGGACGGACCGTGGAAGAAATTATATAACTCTTAAAGAAGATCCGATTGTTGAAGTACAATTATAGTTAAAAGTTTTTAATCTTTGTTTTGTGTGTTGTCTCATTAATAGTAATAAATGTGGTATGAGTTTTGTATTGTACGACAAGTATTATACTTTGCGTGTTATCTCTTTAATTGTATGATTTATTGTTTTTTAATATACATGAATTTACTAACTATAACCATAAGTCTAACCATAATCATAATCCTAACACTAACATGTAGAACCTAATCCTAACTCTAACCAGCATGCAAAACCTAACCTTAAACCCAACCTAACTTGTGAAGTAAGACAAGTGTTAGGGTTGTTATCTACATGTTTATATACACCACAACTTTGATTGTAGTTGCAGTGGTCTGCCTTGCCGTGAATCTGACTTGATTTTGGTCTACTTCGACCACGTTTTCTATGAACACGATATGCTTCAGGGTTGAATGGAGGTGCATGCCAATACGTTGAGTGCTGAACTGGATGAACGAAGCATTGTACGTTTCTAAGATCGCACAACAAGAGTAAAACCGGGCAACAATTTCTGCCACTAAACTGTGCATATTCTGGTATACCTTCATAGCATGTGAGTAAGGCTTATGGTAAATCTAATATTTTCTACAAGTGCAAGTCATGTTGTTCAGGCTTAAAGTATGAGAACACCACCAATGATCTGTTTCATGTCGAGTTACAACATCGTACAGATCTTCTCGTGTATCATATACTTGCACCCTGTGCTTTTCTGCATTTCTTTCATTTTCAATATATCGTTGTTGCACCTTGATTGACCATCTGTCCCCTGTCGTCGAATGTGCCAACGACTTTTGTGGGTTTTCATTAAACATCTTCACTATCCTTTTGAACATGGCTTGTGCACAGACACTAATCGGTAAATATCTAGCTTCCTTGAGTATGCTGATGACTCAGTGTAATTGGTTGTCATCAGATAATATATCTTTTACCCCATATCGTGGGACAGTCTCGATTTTTCAAGTGGTATCCGCATAAGATAATTCTATACGTCTTCATTCAACTACGCCATACGTTCAGTAAATCTGTGCATGCGGCCAAGTACATCCCGGATATTCGAAGCAACCACCCCTAATATATTCGCACCAATCCCCCTAAGCTGTTAATGCAAGAGCTGCAGACCTTATCCTAAAATAGAAGCTCAACCTTTCCTCGTCAACAATAACATAAACTATTGGAAATGTATGATCAATGCGATGAAATCTTTTAGGTTTCAGATACGCACGATGAAGCGCATACTTATACTTTCATACCGTCACAAATATTACGATGTCAAGTATGTCCGAAGATAATAACATCTAATCCTTTTTTTTGTATCTTCAGGTGTGAAGGCCACTTTAATGTTCTACAGCGTAGCCTATGACATAAAGAGAAAGAATAATACATTGAAAAAGGAGAGCAGAAAGAAAGGTATCAACAACAACAAACATACTCAGTACATTCCAACGTCAGCAATAGCTTCCGCTAGGGTATGAGAAAGGTGAAAAAGAAAGGTATCACTTGAATGCAAAAGGTTGTAGTGCAACTTTCAAGTTTTCCTTGATCATTTTCGTAAGTTTTGTAGATGATGTAAATAAAGATCATTCAACGACTTATTAGATAAAAGAAACAAGACTTAGTGCTCGAAGGTGTTTATATGCAAACCTCCTCCAGTTTCTCTGATGTTAAGCTCCTCCCTTTCTCAATTTAGTTAACTAGACCAATGTATTCTCTGCCTCTCCTTCCAAAAAAGAAAAAATTGTTGGAAATGATACAATACAGAATGTGTGAGACGTCACACAAATTGAATAATTTAATATAGATTAAAAAAATATGGACTTATGTATATTAAAATTTTACTATATATGTTATATAATAATAATTCATTATATTATATATCTATAATCAAGTGATTGCTAAAGTATATTTGATGTGGATATAGAGTGTTATGAGAATTAACCTTTAAATGTATAGAAATAAAGTTTTGATAAATATCTGTTAATGATGGATTAAATTGAAATTTGTAATACACTATTTCCAAAAAAAAAAAAATCACTAGTCCCCAAAAAACACAATATATCACCGTCTCTCTTAATTCAAAAGGTACAATTACCCAGCGTTTTTCTTTTTCTGGCCGGTTGGTACCTGAGGAGTCACCGGTGCATGTGTGCTGTTCATGAAGCACTGCCCACAAGAATGTACTATTTACCTTGCACAGGGAAAGCAAAGGAAAAGTAAGGATTCTTGTAGCCAAAAAAAAGGTTGAACCCCAAATCCAAGGGCCTCCCACACTCCGACCCGACGAGGCAGCCGGGTGGATGTAATCAGGCACTCAGCGGTCCGCTAAGGGAAAGACAAAATGCCCACAGACCTACAAATCTGTCTCTACGGAACCAACTGAGCTATCTGTAAGGATTCTTCTCACCAAGATTTGTAAAGAAAATTACTTATAAACGAGAAGGAGTACGTTGTGTGGCTTCTTCATCGAGCATTACAACGGTATTGTTGAGAAAAAAAAATTGACAACAAAGATTTGTCATTTTAGAAAACCTTACAGCCACTGTGTCAAGAGATAAAGAGAAAGACAAGAAACGAAGGCTTGCATCACAACCGAATCAAGCTAAGTAAAATACCGAGACAACATAGAACAAAGTAATTTTTTCCTTTATGTTATGGTTTTTTAATATGGTCCTTAATGTTATGAATTTAAATTCTATATAAAAAAAAGAAAAATAAATGCTTGCGAGAAAATGGTTCTTATTTGTTCGAACGGAAAAAGAACGGGTTAGAATCCTTTCACCGCAAACCCCTCACCACATGTGTCACTGCGCGACACATGGCAGCAGGGGTGGGTGGTGAGACTAGATGAGGGTCACTCGCATCTAGCCTCACCATCCACCCTTACTGTCACGTGTCGTACGATGACGAATAGGGTGAAAGGAATGAGGAGCAAGAGATCTCATCCCAAAAGAACGTTAGATTTTGATATTTGCAACATGCAAATGTTTGCAAGGAACTTGTTCCTTTGCCCGAGGCTAAGGATTTGTATTTCCTTCCGTTGAGAATATTGTCTTACATATAGGACACTTTGAGATATATAAGGATAATGTAACACTATCCATTGTCTTAAAATTTTGAATGGATATGTGCTTCATCTCATATAAGTCCAAGTTTTAATATGGTATTAGAATTAGATTTAAAATATGGACTAACACCTTGACTGACCGTAATTGGCCATTTATTGTCTCTCCTCACCCAAGTCCAGATGTTTATGTCTGGCTTGTGGTTTGTGATTGAAGACGTGTTCTAAGACACGTGCGTATGTCAAGCCACGTTACCACATGAGGACGGGTGTTGAGAATATTGTCCCCACATCGGACATTTTGAAATAAAATACATAGGTTATACGAGGATGATGTACCACCGTCCATTGTATTAAGATTTTGATTGGATATGTGACTCACCTCATATAACCACAAATTTTAACACCTTCACTCATAAAGAAAGTAAGAGGTAAAATTTCCCGCTCCCCCCCCCCCCCCACCCACCTCCCATCTTCCTTCGCCATTCCCCGACACTACTGAGTTGAGTGGGTTAAAGGAGAGAACGCCGGGTTTTTTTCTTCTTTTTGAAATGTTGGATGGAAGTTTCATTCAATAAGTTGCATGAGTTTTTAAGTTAATAAGGATATTATATCCAAAAAAACAAAGTTCGTCAGTATTTTTTAACTATTTGTATGTATGGTTTGTTTCTTCTTATGTATATTTTTGTTTTTAAATGTTTTTGTACACATAAACACGAAGGTGTAGAATAATACGTAAAATATACACAAATACATTAAATAAATACATAAAAAAGATGGGAAAAGTTACATACTAATGAAGAACATATTTAAAAAAAACCAAACATACAATATTGAGATAAACTATTGTTTGAATTAGTTAGAATTTTATTCTAACCAACTTGCAGATAAAGTTGTTGTGGTTGTTATCTAGAGATAGAGTTGTAGATAAAGTTATTGTTGTAATCTTATCCTTCCTAAAGTTTTGATAGTTGGTTAGCGCTATACATACGTGTAAATTCCATTGACGATATACGATTGACAAATATTCAATTATCAAATTCGCATTTCTTCATGGTATCAGAGCATTTCAAATTTTGAGTCTCAATTTGATCGATCTTTCAGGCAGCGTGGTCATCGTCATTTGTTTACAGGAATCGTTTTTTTCCTGCGTTATTTTTTTTTGGTTTTTTTCATTTCTTACCCATATTCTGTCTCACAAACCTTCGTCAACCTTTGTCATTCCTTCGTCCGGTTGATATCATGGCCGAACAGTCCCTCGTTACAACTGATCCTAAATCTGCATATTATCTTCATCCATCTGACCACCCTGGTCTTGTGTTTGTTACCCAGCCATTAGGAGAAAATGGAGAGAATTACTTTGTCTGGCGCAAGGCTTTGTCAACGCCTTTCGGTCTAAGAACAAATCAGGGTTTGTGGATGGCACTATCAAACGTCCAGACACAGCCTCTATCAATTATTCTGTGTGGCAGCAATGCAATGCCCTAGTCTTGGCATGGCTGTCGAATTCATTAGCTAAAGAACTTCAAGGTACTGCAACCCATGCTGACTCGGCTCGCGATGTGTGGGTGGATTTGGAGGAGCGTTTCACTCAAGGGATTGATGCGCGTGTATATGAGCTTCGTCGTGCCATTGCTTCCCTCAGATAGGAGAGGAGGATGGTCTCAGCGTATTATGGACGTCTCAAAGTTCTCTGGGGAGAACTTCAGTCATTTGATGCGGTTCCTATTTGTAGTTGCGGATTGTGCACGTGCGGTTTGTCTAATGCGATTGAAAAAGCTCATGAAAATAAGATGGTGTTTGATTTTCTGATGGGACTTGATGAATCTTTTAATACGGAGGAAAAGCAACGGGTGGTTGCTCATAGTCAGACGCCTCCATTTGAGGCCGCAGCTTTGGCGGCATGGCACCCTTCTGTTGAAGGCCGAAACTCCAGATTTAAGAGTAAGGGGGAGCGGCCTCGTTATACTCACTGCGGTAAGCTCGGACATTTACGTGAAACCTGTTATGATATGATTGGTTACCCGGCCCATTGGAATGTGCCTCGTGGTCGCAAAGAGCAAACAACCGCTATTGCAGGACACAAGGCCATGGCAGATTCGGCCAAAGGCCTGGCCGTGCAGGCGGACTCAACAACACCGATTTCCAGTGCTTTTGCAGGACTTACACTTGCCCAGCAACAACAGTTGGCACAGTTTGTTGACCATTTAAATGGAGGTAACTTTGGCTCGAATGTTCTGATAGCTGGCAAAGATGAATCGGGTACAGTTTCTTTTGCTCATTCCTTGTCATCACGTTGGCTTTTTGATAGTGGAGCCAATGCACATATTGTCAAAAATCTGTCTATGTTTACCACTGTTGTTACTGATAAAGTAGCGGCTACTGTGCAAATACCAGATGGTACACATTGCCAGTTCGTGTCATTGGCACTGTCAAGCTCTCCGATTCACTGGTCCTCCATGATATCTTAGGGGTTCCAGACTTTGCTTTTAACTTGATTTCTGTTAGTCGTCTAGTGACAGATATGAACTGTGCGCTGACCTTTGGTCCTGATTTTTGTGTTCTACAGGAGATGCCGTCGAGGAAGCTGATTGGAGTGGGTAAGCAGCACGATGGCCTTTATAGCCTTATTCTTGGTTCGCGTGTTTCAGCTCTGGAGGCAATAAAATGCGATGAGTCTGTTTGGCACCGTCGCGTGGGTCATCTTCCTCTTTCGCAGTTTCGTTTTTTACCTTCTGTTGTTATTTCAAATAACGATATTCTTTGCGATGCTTGTAGCAAAGCAAAACAAACACGTTTGCCTTTTTCTGTTAGTGCCAGTATAACTCTCAATTCATTCGATCTTGTTCACTGTGATATTTGGGGTCCTTATAAGACACCTAGTTTGTCTGGTGTACGATATTTTTTGACTATTGTTGATGATTATAGTCGTACCACGTGGGTCTACTTAATGGGATCAAAATCTGAAGTTAGTCGTTATTTGTTTCATTTCTTTAATTGTGTTTGTACTCAGTTTGGTAAACAAGTTACACGTGTCCGTAGTGACAATGGCACGGAATTTACCAGTCACACTATTCTTGACTATTATACTAATCATGGCATGGACGCTCAAACTTCTTGTGCTTACACTCCTCAACAAAATGGTGTTGTTGAGCGTAAGCATCGTCATATTTTAGAGGTAGCTCGCGCTCTTCGTTTTCATGCTAGCCTGCCTATTCAATTCTGGGGGGAATGTGTACATACTGCTGTTTATCTTGTTAATCGTATGCCCACAGTCATTCTCCAAAATAAAACGCCCTATGAAGTCTTGCTAGGCCGTTTACCTTCTTATTCTCATCTTCGGGTTTTTGGTTGTTTATGTTATGTTTATACTTATCATCGCACTCGTGATAAGTTCGCTCCAAGGTTGGCCCCAGGTATTTTTCTTGGATATCCCAATTCACAAAAGGGTTACAAGATATTTGATTTATCTACTCACAAAATTTACGTTAGTCGTGATGTGTCGTTTCATGAGCACATGTTTCCGTTCGCTGTGTTATCTCCTGTTCACAGCTCCATCACAACACCTACGTCTGGCCATCATTATCACTGGGATGCTCCTGTCGTTGTGCCCTCCCAGTCGCTGGATGTATGTCCAGCCCTTGTTCCCGCTAATCCAGTTTCGGTCGTGTCCTCACCTTCCCCGGCAGTGTCATCACAGCATTCGGATGGTACCCCTGCTTCTCCATCCGAGTCACTCTCTCCATTACGTGGTCGCCGGCAGCGTCACCTGCCCCGCCACCTAGCTGATTTAGATGTCGTGTTGCCCTCTTCCCTCGTGCCATCGGCTGCGCCCCTCCCTCCTGCAGCAAACTCTACGGTATTTCCCTTGTCTCAGTTTTTGTCATATAATCGTTTATCACGATCTTATCGTTGCTATGTTGCGGCCATCACTGAGTAGGATGAGCCAGTTTCTTATCGTCAGGCTGTTAAACATGCACATTGGCGTGAGGCCATGCAGCGTGACATTTCAGCTCTTGAAGCTAATCATACATGGTCTGTTGTTCCGCTTCTGGCTGGCAAGCGCACCATTGGCTCTAAGTGGGTTTACAAAATCAAATATAATCCTGATGGTACTGTTGAACGCTATAAGGCCCGTTTGGTTGCTCGTGGTTATACACAGGTCGAAGGCATTGACTTTACTGAAACCTTCGCCCCAGTGGCTAAGTTGGTCATTTTAAGATGTCTATTGGCCGTGGCAGTCACGCGTCGTTGGCACATTCACCAATTGGATGTCAACAACGCCTTTTTGCATGGTGATCTCGCGGAGGATGTCTATATACGCATTCCACCTGGCTTTACTGTTCAGGGGGAGACGAAAGTGTTTAAGCTTCGTAAGTCTTTATACGGATTACACCAGGCGTCACGAAATTGGTATGCTAAGTTTACTACTTCCATCACTACTCTAGGGTACACTCAGTCTAATGCCAATCCATCTTTATTTACTTTGTCCACTGAGTCTACTTTTGTGGCAGTCCTAATTTATGTTGATGATGTTATTGTCACTGGTAATGATCTTGCGCGTATCACTGCATTAAAGACATACCTTGATCATCAGTTCAAGATCAAGAATTTAGGCCATTTGAAGTATTTTTTTGGCATTGAGATAGCTCGTTCCTCCGCTGGTATGGTGTTAAATCAACGTAAGTACGTCCTTGATATTCTCCTGGAGTGTGGCCTACTTGGGTGTCGACTGGCCACCACACCTATGGATCAAAACATTCAGTTTAATGATTCTGATCCCCTTTTAGATGATCCTGCATTTTATCGTCGCATTGTTGGTCGTCTTCTCTATCTTACTGTGACACATCCTGATATTCGTTTTGCGGTTAATATGCTCAGTCAATTTATGCATACTCCTTGCAAATGTCATCTCGATGCCGTGTTTCATTTATTGTGCTATCTTAAGCATGCGCTTGGACTGGGTCTTTTCTTGCCAACTGCGAATTCCTTGAGTCTTACAGGGTATTGTGATGCTGATTGGGCTGGCTGCCCTATAACTCGCCGTTCGACCACATGTTACATGCTTTTCCTAGGTTCAGCTCTCATTTCTTGGTGCTCCAAAAAGCAGCCTGTTGTTTCACGTTCGTCTGCTGAGGCTGAGTATCGTGCTATGGCTTATGCCACCAATGAAATCGTTTGGCTTCGTAAACTCTTGCATGATCTTGGTATACGCGTTACAAAGCCCGTTGCACTTTACTGTGATAACCAAGCAGCTTTGCATATCGTCGCTAATCCGGTTTTTCATGAAAGTACGAAGCATATTGAGATTGATTGTCATTTTGTTCGTCAACACTATGCAGCTGGTCTTATTCATCCATCCAAGATACCGGGTCCGCACTAGCTAGCCGACGGGTTTACCAAACCCCTTGGTCCAGCCAGTTTTTGACTTTTTCTAAGCAAATTGGGCATTGTCAACATTCATGCGCCAACTTGAGGGGAAGTATTGAGATAAACTATTGTTTGAATTAGTTAGAATTTTATTCTAACCAACTTGTAGATAAAGTTGTTGTGGTTGTTATCTAGAGATAGAGTTGTAGATAAAGTTGTTGTAATGTTATCCTTTCTAAAGTTTTTATAGTTGGTTAGCGGCTATACATACGTGTAAATTCCATTGACGATATACGATTGACAAATATTCAATTATCAAATTCGCATTTCTTTCATACAAACTAATTCAGAAAATCTACGACTCAAGGCATATTAAATGGAGATTTCCTTCAGCATTTTGGAAGGAAGAAAAACCCGAGAAAGCCCACCTTTAAATAATTTGATGTCATTTTCTCCAAACAAAAGGAAATATATAAAAAAAACTAGTGCCGTGATATTCCAAAAAGAAAAAGAAAAGAGAAAAAGGCACATGGCATGGCAATATGACATCTGGTAGCTCATACGTTATAAACAGTAATTTTATTATTATCAATATGTTGTTACTAAGTATTTATTCATTAATAATATAATATAACATGTCAGAAAAATAAGAAATTACTCTCATTTGGTTTATCTTCATTGATTAAAAGGTATCTATTGCGTACTGTATAGTGGCATTTGACATTCTTTCCCATCAAGGACACATTTACTCTTTGTGACATTGAAGTCAGGGGTTTAAGCGTAGAAACAGACTCTTATACAAAGTGTAGGGTAAAGCTACATACATCAGATCGCGAAGCGATCCAGTTTTTGTTCTGGGATGCTGCACAAATATGAGAACCTAGTACACCGAAAACATCCTCTTGTAAACATTTTCCCTATAGACAGGCTTCAGTGTAATTACTAATTGACTTCAAACGGAGTAAAACAGCTAAAATTAATAATAATGGCCTTGTTTAAAATAAACCTTTAAGTCTAACGGTTGAACAACATTTTTTTTATTTTAGAGATTCGAGTTTGTATCCCCTTCCTACTTTTTTTAAAGAATATAATAATAAGGGCCTTGTGCGTTTGAATCTTAATGAGTGTGTTTGAATTGGTAGACATAGTCATGATTCATTTTATAGTTATAGTTATATGTAATTTAAAAAAAGTTGACACAATTAATTATCAATTTAAAATATATAAAATAGTTAGTATAGTATTCATTTTTACCCTTGAACCATACTTTTTAGTGATGTAATTGGTTTTTACAAATAGTTTTATTTACGTATGAGAGAAAAAAAATTCCATGTTAAATTATAAATGTTATGTTAGAGAATAATGTATGGTTATAGTGGGGTGGTTCTTGAACGCAACCACTTTGGCTTAACCAACAGCTCTTAAAACAACAACGTTACCCTATTTCCACATAAGCGTCCACCTATCGCGGGGTACGTATGGGGGAATCGGATGTATGCAACTATACACATGTGTTAGAAACACACATATGTTGTTTCTCGACGACTTATAATGATGCGTCAAGCTATGTCGATCAATTGCTATTTCATATTATAAGAAACGTAACCAATTTATTGAGTCATTTTGCTTTATTCCATCATATTCCAAAGTTAAAGAATAGTGTGTTCTTGACTTTATTAGAAATGAAAACACCTTCCATCGGGAAAACAAGAAAAGGGAAATTAATTCCTAGTGAGATAAATGAAAAGGATAATATTCATAATAAGAACCCTTGATGATCACACGATCAAAGCTGATTGCAATTGCATCAGAGAAAACATGGGCAGGCACACCCACGAGGAACTGGCCACACAAGTGTCTGAGATTTTCTGATCAGTAATCAGAATTTTGACACAGCATTTATCTTTTTCACAGTCTTTATCTTTCTGGCTGCCTCCGTGGGCTCTTACGGTTCAATCTTCAAAGAACTTTGTGCAAGTAAATTAGGAGTTCAACGGTCTTATAGATTGGTAAGTCAACTTCTAGATTGATAAGACATTGTCATGAACCCACAAAAGGTGACTAATGCAAACTTGGCCAGCAACCTTTTAACCCAATTTAGTCGGATACAATAACATACCATTACTGGCCCAGATAACAATAAAACACTCACGTTGTGTATGTTCTAATTCGAACCTGTGTCTTTCTGGAGTAATGTTTTAAACCGAATACCAATTGAGTTATACCCGTGATAGTCTTTTATTTTTGCAACATATGTAGCTGTCCGCACATAGTATTACTATAATTGCATTTGCTGTTGCAAATTGCAAAAGAAAACTCGAAAGTTTCAACGTGCATGTGCATGCAAACGCAAGCATTAGATTGCCGAATCAACACCAAAAGGACGCACGCTTACATTGCTTTTGCTCAATCACAAAAACACACACGGCAACAATGTCTGACCAATGCTGGTCAAGTCCTCCGTTATTTTTCCACTCTTCAAACAACAACAACCACCGTATCGAATATATCTCATCGACAACAAAAACAACTGCTAAAGTCTGGAGAGAAGGATTGGCAGACAAACAATCCTTCAATCTCAATAGATAAAGATTTTGATTCCAATAAGACATCCACTCTAAATTTCCACTCTTATTTTTTTATTTTTTAAAAGATAGCAAAGTCATTTTGGATCTTCTATTATAATATTGTACTGTTATAATATTGTTGACAAATTTATTTGCATATTTTCTTACATTCTTGTTGCGATTATACTGTTGAACATCGTCCATCGTCTACCTATCAATTTAAATTTGATAAAGTCCAATATAAATATACGAGACTTGCAATATTCTTATACATAGAAGATGGAATAAATTATTTAAACCGGTAAAAATGCCGTGGATGTAGAAGGGCAACAACAATGGAATAAATTATTTAAACCGGTAAAAATGCCATGGATGTAGAAGGGCAACAACAAACAATACCCAATATATTACAACGACATCAAAAACTATCGCTAAGGGAGGATGAGGGGCAGTAAAACATATCCATCCCGAGAAATATAGAGTTTGGTTCTAGTGAGACCTCCGACTCTATATGTGCATGTATAAATGACACAATAATAGAAATATGGTAATGCTAGTGTACTAGTGAAAAATTTAGTAAAAACAAATAGAAAGATTCTGGACGTAGAAGAAGACATTCATTAATTAATTCTTTAACAAGTGATATGCACATTACAACGGAAACTTCTAATTGCAGCCATCCAAATAGGAGACTTGTACCATAAAATAGTCAGAGACTAAATCGTCAAGTTTGGACTTCGTCTTTTTGGTTGGTTGAGAAACCTCAAGTTTGAAGCTTGAATTGGGCATCCCATGCATATTTTGTGAGCTCTGACGGGTCAGGACCTCACATCACCTTCTAACAGTTCCATATATTCATGAACTTTTCGCCTAAATATTTTATGGTACTTCCAGTCCACGAACTTGGAGGCAAATCGAAAAAGGAAATATTTATAATCACTAAAGGTAATGTAATAATGCAACGCGGTATTCTGGTCTTTTGCTTATTCTCAACTCCAATTGGTTCACGCGGCTTTAAGTCCTTGACGATGTTTTGACATACATTACCTGTTGCATATTCAAACTTATTGAAATATGGATTTTTTTTAGAAATGGTTGAGAATATTGTATCATATCGGACACTTTGACATAAAATACATGAGTCATATGAGGATGAGATATTACCACCCATAGTCTTAAGGTTTTGAGTGAATATGAGCCTCACCTCATGTAAGTCCAAGTTTTAAAATGATAATAGAGCAGGTTTAAAATATGGACTCATGCCTTGCCTAACTCATGATTGACCATTTATTTTCTCCCATCACCCAAGTCCAGAAGTTCATTCCTGACTTGTGGTTTGTGATTGAGGCGAGTTCTATGACGCGTGTGTATGCCAAGCCACGTTGCCACGTGAGGGCGGGTGTTGAGAATATCGTACCACATCGGATACTTTGAGATAAAATACATGAGTTATATGAGGATGAGGTACCACCACCCATAGCTTTAAGGTTTTGAGGAAATATGAGCCTCACCTCATGTAAACCCATGTTTCAACCGAAATAGTTCAGAGAAGTGATTTTTGTGCATTTTAGTAGCGGTGTTTTAACCAATAAAACATAAATATCTAGTAATTATCTTGGACACCATAAAATTGCTTGTTGTACACTTACTTTCTTCTCTAAACCTGGTATGAGATACAGTGAGTGTCATGGTATCAACCCACAAGGTTTTGTGTCATTTCAGTCTCGCTCTTAATCTCATACGTGACATTTCCACATTTACTTATTAGTTTATTCACAATATGTAATTTGGCAAGGATAAACCTTTATGATAGAAATTATAGTTGCAGTCAAGGAATTTGAATGGTATAATCAAATCAATCAAATCATTGTATTTATTTATGTATTTATTCTCTTTCATAGTAATGTATGTGTAGCATTATATATAAGACTCGTTTTATGCAAACGAAATTGATGAAAAAATTCATTTCCAAACCGATATGGTGTCAGAGAAGGTTTTATGATCTGAATGACTCAAAAAATGAGTTCATCACAGTCTAAACCTTTCTTAGCCATGTAAGCAAATCTAACCGTCCAACAAACCCTTGGCAGAAAAACACACAGCAAAACAACAAAACAACAAACTCATAGAGAAGGAGCTGCAGGGGTCATGGGCGGCGAAATAAAAGAGAGAAAAGAAGGAGATCAAATTAAAAGAGGTATTAGGATTGGAAAATTAAATCCCAACCCACAAAAAGATGATTGATGATAATCCTAGAACTTGGCCTTCCTACTAGCAGTTGTATTTATTCGTGATAGCGAGCGACGCGGAGCAGAACAGTTGCCGAGGTAACCTTTGTTGGAAAGTACATCGAAGTACCTTTCCGTGTGCTCCAAACTTATATAAAACATGTATGAGGTTGTTTGGGAGATTGGTATAAAGTGTTGCAAAGCTAGAAAACCTCAGTTGGACGTAGATCTCTCACTTCGATCGATCGACGTACGTCGATCGATCCACGTTGATCTGAGGCTTAAGGAGGCTCTCTGTCCGACTTCGATCGATCACATCGATCGATCGAAGTGACATCGATCGATCGATGTAAGGCAGAATAAAAAACAAAGTTTTTATCCGACTTCGATCGATCACATCGATCGATCACATTGATCGATCGAAGTGACGTCGATCGATCGATGTGATCGATCGACGTACCAACGGACAGAATCTTTCACTTTGGGTTGCAGTTTTTGATCCAAGAATCATCTCCTTTCACCTATGAACGGTAAAAAACTGCCATTGGAGGTTAAGAAGAGGCTGAGACATGTTTCTAAAAGGGTTTTAAACACACCCCAAGATCTATATATAGTAGATCTTGGTATCTTTAAAAACATACTTGACAATCTTGCAAAAACTAAGAATTCTCAGCATTCTTCATCCCTTACTATTCTCTATTATCTTCTCTTCTACATCAAGTTCATTCTTCTTCTCATAGAGCAAAGGACAAGAAGACAGCCGTTATTTCTTGGGTAGCATTAGTCTTGTTGTCTACCTTGCTCGTTGGTAGAGACTAAATTGCTTTAAGGACAGAGTCATCTAGAGACTCGTCTCGGCTTTTGTTCGTTTACTTCTTCTTTCTTGTTGCCATATTTTCCTAACAACCTTGTATTTAACTAAGGGAATAAAATGCCTTCCTTCATCTCTCTAATCCAGTTCAGATTCCTACTATGGTATAAGATATTTGTTGGAAAAATTGAGTGCTATCATATAACTTTGTTTTTTTTTTCCATTTTCATCATTTGCCCCCAAAATTTCTACTTTTTACCAATCAGCCTTAATAGTCTGACAATTTTGCACATTCGTCCCTAGATTTTTTAGTTTTTGTAGGTTTGTCCTCAGAGTCCTTAAATATATCATATTCATCCATGGAGTTTGTAAAATCTAAATATTTGCCAAAGTCCGTCGAACCAACTCTACACCCACTAAAAATCCAATATAATCAAATGAGTAGATGTTTGATTACTGAGCCACATACATAATGACTCATGATTCGAAAGAATTCCTATATATATACACACCCTCTAAATACCATATCGAAACAATCAGTGAATAGTTGATAGATGTTCAAAGAGAGGACCTTATTATTTTTTCTCCATATATGAAGTTAAATAATTGTCTTAATGTTTCAACGTTGTCATCCAAGTTACTCTCAATTAGTCAAGTACTGAAGAAACTTAATTGTGTTATGCTGATGTATCTCAATTTTTGCCTCTTACAAGACATTCTCACAAAATAGATCTTGGGCATGGAGCGTAGAGGCCTATACTATGTTGAGGAGGTGATTTACTAGGGTCATGCATGCTTGTTCACGATACGACCAAAATACAGCTTTGTTATGCTACAAACATTTAAGTCATCCGTCTTTTAGATACCTTAAACTCTCATTTCCGAGTCTCTTTACGAATAATTCTACTCACATGACACGTGAAACATGCACTTGTGTTAAGAGTCGTAGAACTACATTCTAATCAAATAAAGCACGAGTTGACTCTATTTCCTCCGTACTATATTACGATGTATATGGAACAACCCCGTATCTAATTATAGTCAGTTTCAGTATTTTCTGTCATTTGTAGATAATTTCTCTCGCATGATATGGATATAGTTTCTGAAAAATAAGTCTGAAGTGCTTGAAAATGTGTCCATTTTGGCCAAATGATAAAGACCGAGTTCAATATCAAAATGTAAATTCTCTGCTCTGAAGACGGTAGTGAGTTTGTCAATTAGTCCATGAAAGTATTTTTTTTTTGAAAAACACGGTCTGATACACCAAACCTCGAGCCCCAACACATCTTAACAAAATAGGGTGGCAGAACAGAAAAATCGCATATTTCTTGAGATGATCCATGCTATGATGTTCGAATCCCAAGTCCCACAAAATTTTTGGCCTGAGGTCATAACCACCTCTACTTACCTCATGAATTGTCCACCCACAAAAATCATTCAGAACAAAACTCTGATACAAACCCTAGTTGCTTAAACCACCATTTCGTCCAGTCTAACTCTTCCCCTTTGATTCTTTGGATGCTCAATGTTTATACATATTCCCAAAAATAAACGATCCAAGCTTGATCCATGTGCAGAGAAATATGCTTTTGTTGTCGATGCCACACATCAGAAAGGATATCGGTGCTATAACCACATCATTCGTCAAGTTAATATCACCATGGATTGTACATTTTTTGAATCTGTATATTTCTTTTTATGCCGGTCTAGTATTCAGGGAGAGACAATCAGTAAATCACTAGATTGGCTAACCAACTTAAGTTGTCTATAGACTGTTCCAACAGAACAAGTAGATAGAGCCATCGAGTCTGCCTCTATCAACATAGGTGAGGCTGACAAACTAGTCCCAATGACTAGTAAACCTCCTTCGTCAGGTGTCCGACAAGAGGTATGTGACTCGTACCCAGATGAATGTTCATATGATGCTAGTACTACTAATGTTGAGAATTCAAATGAACAACAGTTTGAGAATGCAAGTGAATAGCAAGCGTTTGTTTTACCACCACGAAGGAATAAAGAAGTATCACCTAAGCGATACTCACCCGAGCATGTGTCTCAAAACAGCAGGTACCCAAGAATATAGTTATGGAGAGAATTGCAGATAGTGCACATGCGTTCTCTGCCTCTATTTTCTCATAATTCATTTCGAGGATAGTAAAAGAATCAAACACAAAGGTTGAATGGCGAGAGGCCATGGATATGGAGATGAAGCCCTAAAAAATTGAACATGGGAGAAACGTGTACTATCGAAAGGGAAAAAACAAGTCGGGTGAAGGTGTGTTTTCAGCATTAAATACAAGACGGATGACATTATTGAGCGATACAAGGCTAGGTTAGTAGACAAGGGGTATACGAAGACATATGACATTGATTATTCGGAGACTTTCTCTCCAGTAGCAGAGAATGAAACCAACACGATACTATTCTCTATACCATCGAATAAAGATTGTCTACTTCATCAATTCGAACTTAAGAATGCCTTCTTATAAAGAGTTGAAGGATGAAGTACATATGGAAGCACCACCAGAGTTCTCTAGAGTGTTCCGAAAAACTGAAGTATGCATATTAAAAATATACTCTATGGGCTGAAACGATCTCCTCATGCGTGGTTTGACCGATTTTTTGTCTATGAAGCAGAACAGATACAAATCGAGTAATGCTGCACACACCCTGTTCTTCAAAAGAAATGGTAATTTAGTTACATGTCTATAATCTACATAGACGACATGATCATAGTAGACGACATGATCATGAGAGAGAATGGCAAGACGAAAATTGCTCAACTTCGAAAGAGTTTGTTTACATAATTTGAAATGAAGGATCTGAGTGGTCTGAAAATTTTTTTTAGGCATTTAGGTTCTTCTTCAAAAAAAAGAAACTTTCATATCCAGCGAAGGTACATACTGGATCTGTTGATTGAAGTCAGGATGGTAAACTGTAAATCAGGTGATATTTTAATTATGACAAACCCAAGTTAAAATTGGAAAAAGAGGCTCCACTGGCGAATCGAGAATAGTAACAAACACTAGTAGAAAGTTGATATAACTCTTCCGCACAATACTTGATATTTCATATGCTGCCAGAGTAGTAAGTCAATCCATGCATTAGCCTCAGGAATATCACATGGAGGCTGCCATGAGGATAATGCAGTACTTAAATGGCACGCCAGACAAGGGTATTATATTCCGAAATAATGAACACCTAGATGTTGAGATTTTTACTGACACTGACTAGACAGTAAATCTAACTGATATACGATCCACTTTTGGGTTATTTGCTTTGGTAAGTGGGAACTTGGTCACTTAGAAAAGTAAAAAAAAAAAGGAGGTGTTAGCTCTATCCTACGTTGAAGCAGAGCTCAGAGTCATCGCAAAAGGGATATTGGAGATTCCGTGGTTAGGAAAGTTGATGTGTGAGATTGGTTTCCCACTCAAATTTCTGAATCAGTTGATGTGTGACAACAAGACAGCGATCAATATATATGAAAATCTTGTACAACATTACAATACAAAACATTTGGAGGGAGACCAACACTTTATAAAAGAGAAGATTGAAGAAGACACTCTTGAGCTTCCATTTGTAGGTTTTAAAGATCAGTTTGTAGATATTCTTACGAAAGAAGTCAGTGGAAGGATATTTGGCTCAACACTTTGAGAGTTGGGTAATGAAAATTCACTACTCAACTTGAGGGGGAGAGATAGAAATTATAGCTGCAATTAAGGAATTTGATTAGTAAAATCGAATCAATTAAATCATTGTTTTTATTTTTTGTATTTATTGTATGCCATAGTTAACGTTGTATAACACCGTATATACAACTTATTGTATACAAACGAAACAAACAAGCACTTTATGACACGAAGCAGAAAATGAAATGATATACAAAATTTGAATCGAGGTATCAATATACACTACAAGAAACCTGATTTATTTCAAAGTGCAGTCAAGTTTGACTTCCTGGAACTTTGATTCAAACATAAAAACTGAAATTAAAATGGGGAGAAAACATCCATAATGACCAACAGGACTTATCCATACATTAGAGAACCTCATCATTAAATCAGTTGCATGCAATTGGCTAGGCAAACATAGTCAATGCCAAACCTAAGATTTAGTATTATATTAACTAAAAGATAAAGTAATTCCACGACTTTAAACTAAACAAAGAGTTAATAACAAAGTCGGATAATTAGATTATCAACCTGCACTAATGATCATATCCCAGCTAGTCTTGATAAATCCTCAAATTCTTGAAGTGCATCACAAGATGATTTAGACCCCATCTCCATGAGAAATCCAGCCTCTTCTGCCACCCCATTATCATCATTCCAAGATGCGTAATTAGCATAACTCATGGAATAAAAAAGATTACATGAATTTGAAGAAAGACATAAAATTTCCTGAGAAGATGAATCATAATTAGATGGGATATTTTCTTGAAATTCCATGAGCCTTGGGAGTGGAAAATCTTGATAATGATTAAACTCGTACGGAATTTCTGGGACAAATATTTCTGGCATCCCATGAACATCAGGGTACGTTAGTGTTGTCGCATTAGTGGCCTGCAAATATGGCTGTGTAGGTAAAATTCCATAAATCTCCCCGGCGACGTCTTGCAGTGGAGGCGGTGGCGCGGCGGAAGAAGTTGCTATAATGGTGTCTGGAGGGGTAAGGATGGTAGGAAAATCAGGTGGGTTTTGGGCATAAATTGAAGTGGTTGCTTTTGCGGCTGATAATACTCTCTTCTTCAGTTTTGTATTCCAGTAGTTCTTGATATCATTATCGGTTCTCCCAGGCAGTTGTGAGGCAATCACAGACCATCTGCATCAAACATCATAGTGAAAAAACGTTTAGAAAATTTAGAAGTTAAAGCATGGCACATTGTGCCATTCTATCACAAAAAGGAAATGGGTAAACTAAAGTGTATTTCCGATATTCTAGACTCTCGTGTTTGAGCAAGGTCTGAAAAATGACGGATCGTTTTACTATTTGATATACACATCCTTAGATAATAATTCAAGCGATATCTTCAAAATGAACTTAGGTTTTTTAATCATTAGACTAACAAACATATACAGAAAGAGTGACGTAGTCTATTATTGATAACAGTATATAAGTTATCTTGGAGCAAAAGGCTATATCCACCATTCTAATCGCAAGGTAGAGTATGCAAATCAGGAACCCAGCGGTTTCTTAGGTTTGGTGAGAACTTAAGCAGTGATTAACGCAAGATGTCCATGCAAACCAGGCTTTCGGTCTAGCAGTAGTAGAATACACACTGTGCGTGTCCTAGATTCGAAATCTTGACTTCTTGGAGCAAATCCTAATACAAGTACCAACTGAATTATGAAATGGGGCGTGTATAAGTTATCTTGGGAAAATAACACCTTGACTTTCACAGCTGATTGAACGTGAATTTTTTTGTCTATTTAGTCAGCCAAATAAAAGAAAGAACCGTGATTCTAAGAAGAAGAAGAAGAAAAAAGAAACAAAAAACAAAAACAAAAAATTGATTTAATCGAGGGATGTTTTTAGACATAATTAGAAAGTGAAGAGAGAGACTAGCCTGCTGCCGATATTACTATAAATAGAAATAATGAGGTTGTCTTCCTCTTCAGTAAAGCCCCCATGCTTGATGTCTGGTCGGAGATAATTGAGCCACCGGAGACGGCAACTTTTGCCGCAACGTTTGAGGCCGGCTTTCTTAGGTAAAGCGATCCAGTTGCCACCGGTGCCATGCTTGAGGACATAGTCCTTGAGAGTTGAGTCTTCTTCAGGAGACCAAGGTCCTCTTTTCACTTTGTTCTTGTCACAACATGGAGCTCTTCCCATTTCTTATAAAGCTTCCTAATTTTCCACAAGGGAAATAACAAGAGAGGTGTGAAAAAGCTTGTTAATCTTCAGGAGACCAAGGTTGTCCTCTCCTCTTTTTTGTACTTTTTAAGGAAGCTGTTCTGATTTGGAAACAACAAGAGAGGAGTGGGAAAGCATAGGAAATGGGTAAATGGATTTAAGGTTTATAACTGATGAAATAGGAGAAGAAGCCGGGTCTTGCATCAAATAATAATGTTGCTGTTTTATAACTTTGAGATCACGGGTTCGAGTCGCGAAAACAACGTCTTGCCCAAGAGAGGAGTGGGAAAGCATGGGAAATGGGCAAATGGATTTAAGGTTTATAACTGATGAAATAGGAGAAGACGGGTATTGGAGCAACTGATAAGATTGCTGTTTTGTAATTTTGAGGTCACGTGTTCGAATCGCGAAAACAACATCTTGCACAAAGTGTAAGTTAAGACAACGTACATCAGATCGCGAAACGATCCAGCCTCTCTCCGGACTTTACACAAATGCAGGAGCTTAATGCATCAGAAACCTATTTTAACTGATGAAATAGGAGTATGCGATCACATAGTCAAAGTGCTTGTAATTATTTATAGATTAACAGAATTTACCTTGAAATAAATATCCACGAGGCGTTCAACGGTTTAGTTGAAATCCTAACTCTTTTGTGTAATACCATATCATTTCTTTCTTTTGTGGAGCAACTCTTTTAACTTATATGACGTCACTTGACAAATTTTTTTTGAAAGAAATACAAAATATGGGCAATTATCCACCTTGCATGACATGTAATTATTTCTAAAATATTTTTGAAATTTGTGTACATGATTTGTAAAAATAAACTGAATTCAATAAAATATGAGTGTCAAATTAATTGGAAAAAGATATTTAGAATAACGAGTTCGAATTTTCATTTGTCTGAATTCTTTTACCAACGACTGAATTCGAATTTTCATCTGTCTAAATAAAATCTGAATTCATTTCTCCCATGAAACAAAACAATTAGAAAATAGATCTTTAGTACAATGGCCATATGTTGTCTTATAGTGACATGAAATAAAATAGTCAATCTATACAATAATTACATGCAATGTGTCAAAATAATGTTAAAAGCAAATCGATTTTTATTCCTTGCAGTACCGTCCTATATATATATATGTGTATATATATAAATATATATATATATATATATATATATATATGTATATATTTAAATTTTCCTCCATCCTCTTCCTTCTCTTTTGGCTTTTTTACACAGATCTATCTGAGAATCTTCAATCTTGTTCCTTAAAATTTCCCTGCGGATTTCAGTCTTTCAGATTTATCCTCCCAATTTGCAAGCCGGACATCTCGTTATCGATCTGCTTCCTTGCTTCTACATAGATCCATTTTTTCAATCGAATAAGATGGTAGTGGTAGAGATAATGATGCTGGGGTGGATGTGTGGACATATATGGTTAGACTGGATCAGAAATGAGACATTTAGAAAAAGGTTAAGGGTGTCTAATATAGCAGATAAGATAAGAGAGGAAAGATTAAGATGGTTTAGGCATGTCAAGAGGATACAGATAACGGCGCCTGTCGGAGCAGTTGAAAGACTCATTGAGAGGGGAAGATGAGTAAAGTCAGGCCCAAACTGACTTGGGATGAGCAAATTAGACATGGCCGAATAGATTTACACCTCTCTGAGGACATGATCCAAGATATGAGTTCATGATGTTGGAATTTCAGAGACGCAGAGTATAGAATATAGAAGTATGTGTTTAGAGCATTTTAGGAAGCCGACATTGTAAAATACAGAAGTTTGTATGGTAAAATAGAAGAGCATAAAATGGACGTTGAACTGTTAAAATTTTATTCAGATGGTGAGGGTGGTAGCAATGATCCTGAATTACTATCACGAATTCAGTCGCTGGAGCAAACTGTTCAACGGTTGGAGCTACGTGATGCTGAGCATGAGGCTTGGCACGCACGTAATGAATATCGTATAGCAGTTTTCAAGTCCGCCTTCATGCAAGCAGCACCTTGGTTCCAATTTTCCTCAGATTTTGATGATTTAGGAGGAGAAACTGGAATAGGTGCTGGAGGATCAATGGGTGCTGGAGGATCAATGAGTGGATTTGATAATTTTGCAACTGACGGTGAATTTGGATTTGGCGGGTTTACTGTAGCGACCCGTCCCGAACCCTAGTACTCGAAACGACTCACCCGCCGTATTTCGCTAAGGAAAATAGAAGGCGTTGAAATCGAAACAAATACACATCAGCAAAGTCAAAAATTAAAACCTCGAAATAATCATAATCATTAATATCAATGTCTAGGAAATCTAAATACGATACAATGGCCAAACGTAGATAAATACTAAATCCCTAAAATTACATAAACCTCGAGTAGCGGAACTAACTGTCTCTACTACATTCTCAATGAGTCTCATTGGAATATCCTCCATCCGAAAACCTCCATTCTTAATCATCCTTGGGTGTACTAACTCAATTACCTGTCTATCTGCAAAAAAATATTAAAGCGTAGTTTGAGCGACAAGTCACTCAGCAAGTAATCCCACTATACTTATCATACATGGAGAAACAAGTGTGATAAAGATATATAACAATATAAAATAATAACAGGCTTCTCTTTGCAAATAGAGTTACAATTCTGCCCCTAACATCCAAAAGCAAATAGAGCAAATAGACCCAACAAAGTACAAAACAAAGTCCAGTTAAGTACGTAACGAAGTGCAATAACGTACGTAACAAGGTCCAATTAAGTACGTACAAAGTCAAATAAGGTACGTAACAAAGTCCAATTAAGGGTTAGTTTAAATCCATAATCGATGATGCAATTTTTCAAATATGCAATGTCCACAATGTCCAAAGTCAAAGGCCCAAAATGTCAAAGTCCAAAACTCCCAACTTTCCAAATCGGATTTAGCCGGTCCGATGTCCAAAATCCAAATCTGAGTACAACTCGGTCCAAATCCAAATATCAAAGTGTCCAAAATAAAAAACCCGGCTAAAACGGTCCAAAATAACGCAATGACTATAGCACTTTCCCTATAAATAACTTATACCGTAAGACTTACGAATTGATTCCTCCAAAATCCAAATATACTATAGATCCCCTGTCCCAGACTAGGTCGTTTCGTCTATAGCACCAAATATATGCATTTGCACCCTGTCCCAGACTAGGTAGTTACGCTCAGGCCCAAAATATGCATACAGAAGCCCTGTCTCTGACGAGGTAGTTATATTTGCAGCAATCTAAATAGGCATACAGAAATCATCTCTCTGACGAGGTAGTTACATCTGCAACGCTCAATAACCAAAATAGGAATCAACCCGGCTTACGGATATATTTCAAGTGTAAGGGAGACTTTCCAAAAATATGCAAATGCAACTTTTCGAAGTCATTTCCAAGTACCAAAGTTAGTCAAAATTACCAAAAAGAATCAAATTCACAGAAACCAAGCAATAGACCAATTAATTTCCAAAAATTACCAAAATACCAAATACAATCTCAACCGTGTACATATACACGTATATACGCCCACGGTCATACATGCACATATACACGTATATACGTACACGTTACTCACTCGGTCCACTTGTTCCTCAACCCACTCACTGTCCAACCAATATTTTCAGCCAACAGCAGCAGCAATGAATATACACATGGCTTAGTCAATTAAATGTATGAAGGTGGCAGCCATTTCATTTGCTAAGAAAAAGAGTACCACACCAATTGAAAACTTAAATTTGACAAATTTCTAGACTTTGCAATAATCACATTTGAACTTTCGGCCCTGCACAAACGACGACACTCTTTTTTTCTTTTATCCATAGACACGGCCACAGCACCATATACCCAACAAATATGTCCATTTTTCAAAGAAAACAATAATGGCATCTTAATAATTTATTAAGAATTTGAATGTAAAATATATGCATAATCTTATGTAGTATATATGTACCAACAGTGGCCGAATGGCCACTGCCATCACGTATATGTTATATCACATAACCCACATAAATATAGCATCACAATTATGTTTACATATTGCACATATGTACACATATAGACATCAAATAAATCTAAAACCATGAAGCAAAACCTCATATAAATATGTATGAACATATATAGTCATAAGCAATTCTCACTACATTTTAAATACACAAAGATTAGCCAATTTCAAAGTATGGACAATCGCAGGCATTGACCGAAAAAAAAAGCAACTTACTTATATTTACGTATATACCTGCGACACACATATGAGCGCACATATATATACATACATACATACATACATACATACATACATACATACATACATACATACATACATATATATATGTACATATATATATACATACATATATACATACATACATACATACATACATACATACATACATACATACATATATATATATACACACACACATATATATACATATATATATATATATATTCAAACATCTATAAAGACAAATTTAAACATGCATAATCCAAGGTGATACTTGAAAGTATAATAATATAATTTCTGCAAAAACATAGCAAATATAGTAGGGTTACTTACATTGGTTGGATTATACTATACCATAGTTGACATTGAAGTTGCGTCGGAACAAGAATTCTTCCTCTTCCTTCTCTTTTTCTCCTCTTCTCCCTCTCCTCCTTTCTCCGTCACTCACACGGCTGTTTTTCTTTCTTTTTCCTACCACTGCTGCCGGGTGAATTTGTGTAAGGGAATGGCAATTTGTGGGGTGTTTAAGTAAAGGATAATAATGGAGTTTAAATGGAAGAAATGAGATGTAAAGAAGGTGGAGGTTATGGGAGGTTAAAGGGTGTAGTGGAGGGAGTGGGAATGAAGGTAAATTAATGTAATAATAATATATTTTATTTTTTTCCTTACACAACCGTTGCACACACACACTTATCATTTATACATTTTACTTTATTATTATTTCTTTTTTTTAACGGATGTGGGTTGTAACATTTACATCTGATGGTGGAGATGCCGGTGCTAGTGGAGCAGGGGAAAATTAAATGATAATGATGATTTTTTTTGTTTATGATGACATTTGAGTATTGTTGGAAATTTGGGATATGTGAATATCAATTAAATGACCTCTTTTTCTTTTTTGCTTATGTTGGAATGTGATGATGAAAATTTTTATGTTTGTTTTAGCATCATCAAATTTGACTCATTAATTTTCCACTTAAGAAACGTTTAGGCACAGTGTAAGGGGGAGCAAATCTTAAAATTTATGAAAACTATGAAATCATCAAAAAGAGGGAGACTGTTAGAATATGTTAAGTTTTGATGATTTGCACAATTGACACTTGGAACGCTGTATAAGGCGCCTCATGTGAAGTATTTGGAGACCAAAACACTTCGAACGCCTGCATAAGGCGCTTCATGTGAAGTGGCCGGAGACCAGAACACTTCGAACGCCTAGATAAGGTACTTCATGTGAAGTGTTTGGAAACCAGAACACTTCGAACGCCTAGATAAGGCGTCTCATGTGTCAAGATGTGTAACAGCACACTTTGAACGCCTTAACAGACGCTTCATGTGTGTTATAAAGTCAAATGGATGGTTTCTCCTAAAATGGGTACGAATATCAAGTTACTTTTGACAAAACACAGAATTACTTCGAACAAGTATGAAGGCTGAGATCAGACACTTCATGTGACTTCGAACAAGTTCTGTTGCCCACAACATGTGCTTCATGTGACATTGAACAAGTGTTCCTTATTCACTTAAGGCGCTTCATGTCACATTGAATGTCAGTTCAAACACATTTTAGACGCTCCATGATACATTGAACGCTTGTTCACAAAACACATAAGGCGCTTCATGTGGCTCAACATTACAAATATTTTATGTTGCACTTTCTTATGATTACTTGACATTCGTACCCTCTTTTTTAGTGAAACATCGCAGGTTTCACTCCCACTTTGGAGAATGCCCTCTTTCCTCATTGAGATTTCAAGAAGAAGCTTCCTCAAGAAGCTTGTATTCATCCAATAGAAGATCTCTATGGAAGAAGACTTGTCATCACAAGAGACAAAACTTCTCTTTCTCTCTTGCAAGGTTGACAATGGCTAGAAGCTGATTAAAAAGAGAAGTTTTCATCATTTTTCATTTCAACTTTCTACCAACAAGCTCTCAAGTTACTCTCAAGCTTTTACTCTCAAAATAGTTGTCTTATTGTGGATTTTACTTTATTTGTGAGAGTGTGATTTGAAAAGAAGAAGAGTCTTCTTCTTGAGTGAAGATTGTGAAGAGCAAAGTGTAGATTGTTGGTCAAGAAGCAAGTTGTGCTTCTTGTTTGAAGAAATCCAAGCCGTGGAGGGTTAGTTGATGGTGTTATGGTGCACCATACTCCCAACAAGAATTCTTTGAGGAGCAAGAAAGTTCTTTGGAGGCTACTTCAAGGTGGTTGATATTTCTTGGTTGTGGTCTAGGCATGTAGCCTAGTTTCTTACTTTGTAAGTTTTTCTTTGATTGTTGTTTCACCCAAAAGAAATAACATTCTCCATTTCAAAAATCCTTCTTGTGAAAAACCAAGAAGGTAGAGGAGTAGAGTCTTTGACTTGAACCTCTATACATCTCTTGTTCTTTCCGCTTCCATAAGTTTCTTTATTTTCAAAGAACACACTCAAGTATAGATTTGTTTTCACCATCGAAAAGTTATCCAAATATATATATCCATACTTGGTGAACGCACTATTCGACCTCCTTGTAGTGTGTTCTAAGGGACCCAAGACATGTGATTGTCGTTGTTACGTGCATAATCTCGGTCAACAAAAAACATCATCTGGTGAAGTCCTTCTCTCAGGGTAAGCACCTACATGTGAAACTATAGTTTTAGGCTCTCTGGACTTGTTACTTCCTGTTAATATATTAGAAACTAACTGCTTAATCATTGAGACCCTCTTAGGGTCAGTGATTGCAACCCCAGTTACCTCATCAGTAACTTGCATTACAGCACCGGCCGGGGTATTGTGGGTTCAAAACTCAGCATTTGCCACAATGCATTTGAGGTAGGTAAGAACAACACTTCAGAAAGTAGACCAAGCATGTTACTTCCTGTAAACTCAATTGAGCTCTATTGCAGGTACAACACTAACAAATCTTGTGGAAGACGCAGCACAAGAATCTGGCATAAGTGATTGACAATAAGCTGAATGGATGAGCTGAAAAATTCTAATCTTTGCAAAGAGAAAGTACTGAAATCATTACATACCGCAGAAACTCACCTTCTGAATGTTTCTGTTTGTCAATTATCGTGCATCGTCACAATATGAACTTCATATATTCTCACTACGAGTCTTAGAGCAACTGGTAAGATTGCAGTTTTGTGATCTTGAAGCCATGGGTTCGAGCCGCGGAAATTGTAGCGCCCCGCTCCCGAACACTAGCATCTGGAACAATACGCCCGCCGTATCTCACTAAGGAGAATACAAAGCGTCGAATCAATTTCCAACATGTCCGAAAAGACGCAGAAATTTTTCGCGCGAAAACGAAATACAATAACATAAAGTTTTCTTGATAAAGAAAATTCCTTAATACAATAATGAACCAAATACTGACAATAACGTAAGTTTGAAAATCTAAACAAGGTGATGCCCGATGAGATTACAATAAAATAAAGACAAATAGTCACAGGGTCTTCTTATATCCTAGACGCGACCATCAGTCTGCCCACTCCACCGTATCAGCCCCGTCCTCAACAAAGACGTAGTCATAAGTCTCTTCCTGCTCACCTGGTGGGGGGGGAGGGAAGTAGGGGTGAGTGACGGAAAATCACCCAGTAGACACATGCCTCCAACTAGTACAAGACGAGCATACAAGAATGATATAACACATAGCACATAGGACATGATGTCACATAAGCATATGAAAGAATGCAGAAAGGTAATTCACTCCAGATAAAGAATGCGCAACATCATGATGGTCCTACTATGCATGTCACACGCAACAAAGTCATGTCACACAAAATGCCGATATCTCCGCCATGCAAATGCATGATCCTGGGACCAACTGAGTGGCTGTGGGTCGTACCCATCCACAGTCACCATCCTGAGTGTACTTGGCCCCGCCACCGTACACCATCCTGAGTGCCCATGATCCGTACGTCACGATCCACCATCAATGCAATGCACGTGCCATGAATGCAAACAACACAATCGTCTGAGGCTCTGGCCCATCCTCACCATCCTCCGGCACTCAAATCTAGGTTCATTTAAAAATCGCCTGAGGCCCCTGTCCCATCCTCACCATCCTCCGGCACTCAAATCTATTTTTATTTATTTTCCGAGTAGTGATCTAATGTTGTTTGACGTTAAACCTATTTTTCCAGGCTTGTATACATTTATTATGAAATTTTTATATTTTTCCCTAATTTATTTATATTTATTACCTAATTATCCAAATTAAATAAATTATCACACTTACTTAAATTTAATGAAAATAATTTAATCTCAGCATTTTATAATTTCGGAAATTTAATTATGATTTTCTGATATTTATTTATATTTTTCCTATAATTATTATAATTTTAAATTAATTAACAACATTTATGGAAATTCAGCAATTATTATATTTACTAAATTAAATTTGGGCTGGCCCTATTTCGCCAGCCCTGATCCGCCCTCTTTCTTTCGGTCTGGCCCGTCAGGAGTCGGCCTGCTATATCTGCGATCCCCCTTTTTTTTATTCAATCTGCTTATTGGGCCGGCCAACAGCTGGCCCGGTCCGTTAGCCATTCGGCCCGGTCCGTTAGCCATTCGGCCCGATCCGCTAAGCTCAGCCAGCCTTATATATATATATATATATATATATATATATATATATATATATATATATATATATATATATATATATATATGGGCGAGGACTGCTGCAAGTGCAGCCAGCCCGTTAAGGGCTGGCCTGTCCGCCGGTTCGGGCCTTCGGCCATTTTCGTATTTTTTTTAAAAAACCCCAAATTCCAGTGCTGGGACGCCAGAGGCGCGTGCAGCCGCTGCGTGCGCGTGAAGGTCACGCGCGGCCGCTTCCAGCTGCGCGTGCGGCGCACCGGCGGCCTCCGGCGGCCGTTTTTCGACTCCGATCTATATTTTTGCCTATTTTCAGTCTATGGGAACCTAATCTAAGGCCAAAACAAAATGGAAAATTTCTAATCTTGCCTCAGTTTAACTATTTTGATTATCAAATTTTTCCCTAACATCAAATTCAATCACGCAAAATAGAGTATACACAACCACAGTCTGCAGCTTTCATGCTTCTCACACAATTAACAGTATGCTATGAAATTCAACAATTAAAACAACAAAAACACTTAGAATACCACCAAAGCATGCTTGAATTTGAACCAATTGGAGGGAAAAAAGGGAACCTACTTGGATTGCAGACAACACTACGCGATTGAAATATACCCGGTTGACTTCTCTTCCTTCTCTCTCCTCTCCTTCTTCTATTTTTTCCTCTTCCCTCTTTTCTCCCTATCTCTCCTCCCTGCCGCTGTTCTTCACTCCCGCTGCCTCTATCCTTTTTCTTTTTCTTTTTATTTCACAATCACCATTTCAATTCTACCGCACCCTTTGCCATTTTAATGCCGCTATTGTGCGAAAATTTTGGGGGTGGTTACAACGCCCCCAATCACGTTCCCTTTTATTTTTTTTTAATTTTATTTTTTAATCTTATCCCTTTTTGTTTCTTAATTACTATTTTTTATTATCTTTTCATTTATTTATTTCTTCACCTTATTTTTTTCTTCGGTTATCACATCCTATCCGTCTTACATAAAGTTTCGTTCTCGAAACTTGACGCAATTTAATCGTAAAGACCGAGGAGGCTCGATGTACCTTTGTCGAAGAGTTCAGGGCAGCGTCCGCGCATCTGATCCTCCAGCTCCCAAGTTGCTTCATTCTCTCTGTGATTGCTCCATTGCACCTTGACGTATGGAATGATTTTTCTCCTCAGCACCTAGTCTTTGCAGTCTATAATCCAAATAAGAGTCTTTTTATATGATGTGTCCGGTCTGATCCTCAAAGGCGGCGCATCCAGTACGTGACTCGGGTCCGGGACGTACCTTTTCAACTGAGAAACATAGAATACATTGTGCACTTGGGCTAACGCCGGAGGTAACGCCAATCGGTAAGCTAACAAACCAACCCTTTCGAGCACCTCGTAGGAGGCCAATATAACGAGGTCTCATCTTACCCTTTAGTCCAAAACGTGCAACGCCCTTCATAGGTGATACTTTCAGGTAAACCTTTTCTCCAACAGTAAACTCTAAAGGACGCCTCTTCGAATCAACCCAACTCTTACTTCTACCTTGAGCAACCTTAAGCCTTTCCCGAATCAACTTAATCTTCTCCTTGGTCTGCTCAACCAGCTCTGGACCGGTGATAGCGCGCTCTCCAACTTCATCCTAATGGATAGAGGACCTGCACTTACGGCCATAAAGCGCCTCAAATGGTGCCATACCGATGGCGCTATGATGACTGTTGTTGTAAGAGAACTCAATCAACTTGATCATACCGTCTCAGTTCCCCTTGAAGTCGATGGCGCAAGCTCTCAACATATCCTCCAACATCTGTATGATTCTCTCTGACTGCCCATCTGTCTGCGGGTGAAATGCGGTACTCAATCGTAGTTCGGTCTCCATCCTTCTCTGACATGCCAACCAAAACCTCAAAGTAAATCTCGGATCCCGATCGGAGACAATGCTGACTGACATGCCATGTAAACTGATGATGCTGTCGATGTAGAGCGTAACCAGTCTATCCAAGGTCACATCATTAGGTACAGGTAGAAAATGAGCAGACTTAGTCAATCTATCCACGATCGCCCAAATCATATCATTACCATTTCTCGTTCTCGGAAGACCAATCACGAAATCCATCGTCACATGCTCCCACTTCCGTTCAGGTATCTCTAATGGCATCAACAAACTCCCTGGTCTCTGGTGTTCCGCCTTGACCTGCTGACATACCAGACATCTCTCAATGAACTCAGCTATATGTCTCTTCATACCGCTCCACCAGTAATGCTTCTTCAAGTTGTTATACATCTTAGTGGCACCCAGATGAATAGACAACTTTGAATTGTGCGCCTCCTTCAATACCGTCCTTTTAAGATCCTCATCCTCAGGGACACACAGTCTCCTCTAAAACCACATGATACCATCATCATGTATCTGAAATCCATCAACCTGGTTGGTCATCATCTTCTCTCAGATCTCACTAAGCGCTACATCTCTCTTCTGCGCCTCTTTGATCTGCTCAATTAGGGATGAAGTAATAATCAGTGTTGCTAAAACATTAGCTGTGGAGTCCACGATATCAAGATCTAACTCTGCCATATCCCTCTCCAACGACGTCTGTCTGGCATGACTAGACTTCCTACTCAGTGCATCCGCAACTCGGTTCGCCTTCCCCAGATGATAGCTGATAGTCAAGTCATAGTCTTTCAACAACTCAAACCATCTCATTTGTCGCATGTTCAGCTCCTTCTGAGTGAATAAGTACTTCAAATTCTTATGATCCGTGAATACTTCGCACTTCACTCTGTAAAGATAATGACGCCAAATCTTAAGTGCGAAAACCACGACAGCTAGCTCCAGGTCGTGAGTCGAATAATTCTGCTCATATGGCTTCAACTGGCGTGAAGCATACGCGATAACCTTGTCGTTCTGCATCAAGACACATCCTGAAAAGAAAGAGATTAGACCATAATGTAATGCATATAGAACTTAATGGAAGTCTTATGCATATACCTAGCCCATTCTTCGATGCGTCGCTATAGATGATAAACCCTTCCGAGCCTGAGGGTTGAGCAAGTATAGGGGCCATCGTCAATCGCCTCTTAAGTTCTGCAAAACTCTGCTCGCACTCAGCGGTCTATACAAACTTTGACTTTTTCTGAGTCAACCTGCTCAGTGGCACCGCAATAGACGAGAACCCTTCTATAAACTTCCGGTAGTAGCCAGCCAAGCCCAGAAAAATCCTCACCACAGTCACATTAGTCGGTCTGGGCCACTCAGTAATAGCCTCAATCTTCTTGGGATCCACAGAAATTCCTTCTTCCGAAACCATGTGTCCCAGGAAAGCAACGCTCTTCAACCAAAACTCGCACTTACTAAACTTGGCGTATAGCTTTTTCTGCCTGAGGACTTCCAGAACCTCCCTCATATGCGTTTCGTGCAACTCCTCATCCGGGGAATAGATCAGAATATCATCGATAAAGACCACCACAAACTTATCAAGCTGGTCTCTGAACATCGTATTCATCAAGTCCATGAAGGCTGCGGGAGCATTAGTCAAATGGCATCACTAAAAACTCATAGTGGCCATATCTAATGTGAAAAGCAGTCTTCGCTACGTCTTCTGCTTTAATCCTCAGCTGATGATATCCGGATCGAAGATCAATTTTAGAGAATACCTTAACACCCTGAAGAACGCCAAAGTTGAGGAGTCAATTGAAAAATTTTACGGTAGTAATTTGAATTACATTAATTTAAAGGTACCTTTAACTGATCGAAGAGGTCCTCGATCCGGGGTAGAGGATACTTGTTCTTGATGGTGATCTTATTAATCTCTCTATAATCAATGCAGAGTCTCATACTACCATCATTCTTCTTCACGAACAAGACCGGAGCTCCCCATGGTAAGACGCTGGGTCGAATGAACTTTCGGTCTAGTAACTCCTGTAGTTGCTCCTTTAGCTCATTTAACTCAGCCGGAGCCATTCTGTATGGTGCTTTTGATATCAGCTCAGCACCGGACAGTAAATTAATCTCAAACTCTACCTCCCGACTGGGCGGTAGTCCTGGCAGCTCGTCAGGAAATACATCCTTATACTCATTCACCACTGGTATCGAATCTATCAAGGGTATCTCTTTTTCTGCACCAATAACATATACAAGAAAACCTTGATTACTTTTTCTCAATGCCCTGTGCGCCTGTGCTGCACTCATGTAGATCTTCTTGGGCGCCTTATGTAACTTGAAATCCCCTTGAAAGATTGTTTCCTTTTTTTTTGCGTCTGCATGCGGACCTGCCTCTGACGACAGTCGATCGTGTCCTCATGCTTAGCCAGAAAATCCATGCCCTGAATAACATCAAAATCTTGCATCTGGATCGGAATCAGAGTTGCAGCGAATTCCAGCTCATTAATCTCCAGTGAACAATCCTTGTACTGATAGTGCGACACAAACACCTGGTCGTGGTAGTTTGGACGCGGTAAGGGATCTCCAGCCATTCAGGTAGAATATTCAGACTTTTGACGAACCTCCTAGCGATAAATGAATGGTTGCCCCACGATCGAAAAGAACGTAGGCTGGGACCTTGTTAATCCATATCTCACCTAAAATGTGCAGGGTTATACATATAACACATAACCACAAGAAAGAAAAGGTACTTAAAGCAAAATAGAACTTTAACACTTAATTAAGATGTACCTGCTACGACGTCGCTGGTCTCCTCGATGTTAGCGTGTGTCATGACATGTACTCGGGCATTAGTCTTCGACCTCCCTTTTTGCTGTGTCTAGCTCTGTTGTGGAGGGGGTGCCTGTCCATGCGCGGGGCAGTCTCTAGCAAAGTGCCCTGGGGTGCCGCACCTGTAGCAAACGTCCCCAGTCCTCCAGCACTGACCCAGATGAAAGCGTCCACACTGAGCACAGGGTGGGGTGGGTGCCACGGCCCTCACTGGCTGTGCATGAGTCGTTGCTGGTCCCTTAATGGCAAGCGGCTAGGTAAACGGTCTTTGCTGCTGCGGTGGTTGAAAAGAGCTTCCCGGCTGCTGACGGCGGGGTACCTTCAGCCATCTCCCTGGTCTCCCAAAACGGTACTCCTCTCGAGGCCTCTTCGCTCGGTCATCTGCCACAACTTTCCTGAGATCACACTCGACATCCCGGCATACCTCCAGCAGCTCCTCAAAGGTCCTCGGTCTGGCACAAATAATCAAAGACTGAATGCGATGGCTCAGTCCAGTCTTGAACTTCGACATCTTTGCCTTCTCGTTATCCATAACGGAAGGCATATATCTCCCCAATGTGTGGAATCTCTCCGAGTACTGGTCCACTGTCATGGTCCCCTGTGTAAGTAACTGGAACTCGGTCATCCTCCTCTGTATGGCACTCTCGGGAACATAGTGTCTCTGGTACTCTTCCCGAAACTGGGCCCAAGTCAACTGTGGGGTCAACCGGTGCTGCACACCAAGCCACCATTCCTTAGCATCACCTTCAAGGAATGGAATGACCACCTCCACCTTCAGATCATCCGGAACCTGCAATAACCTCAGCTGCTCGGTCATATTCTCGAACCAAATTTCGGCCTCCTCTGGCCATGCGGTGCCCCTAAACATCGGTGCCCGGAAGTGCTGCATCTCCCTATAGAAGAATCGAAGTCCTGGGGATGGTGGTGGTGGTGGCTGCTGCAACTGCTGCTGCTGCTGCTACTACTGCTGCTCCTGTTGCTACTGCAAGTGAGCCATCTGTATCTGCTGCTGAGCCACTAATGTTGTCAGAGTGGCTAGAGTATCTGCGAGAACTTGGGGTATGCCCCCTTGACCGTGGTGGTTATCTCCATCATGTCTTACATTACCTGCTGGCTCATGTCGTGGAGGCATTTTCCTGAAGTTCGATTTCATGAAGAGTATGTAGGTTAGTCACAAATAAATTAAATAGCTGATCGCAGGGTAAAACAGTAATTAACAAAAAAGCTCACCATCGGCACACATCTCCCTTAACCCGATCACAACTTAGGTCTACTTCATTTATTAGGAGTATACTCGTCGTTTCTAGGAAAAGATCATAGCTTATGTCTAGGTGATCTAGTTAGTCGTGCGTTTCCGAGGCAGATCTGAAGCCTCGGCTCTGATACCACCTGTAGCGCCTTGCTCCCGAACCCTAGCATCGGGAACAGTACGTCTGTCGTATCTCACTAAGGAGAATACAAATCGTCGAATCAATTTCCAACATGTCCAAAAAGACGTAGAAATTTTTCACGCGGAAACGAAATACAATAATATTAAGTTTTCTTGATAAAGAAAATTCCTTAATACAATAATGAGCCAAATACTGACAATAATGTAAGTTTGAAAATCTAAACAAGGTGATGTCTGATGAGATTCCAATAAAATAAAGACAAACAGTCGGAGGGTCTTCTTATATCCTAAGCGCGACCATCAGTCTGTCCACTCCACCGTATCAGCCCCGTCCTCAACAAAGACGTAGTCATAAGTCCCTTCCTGCTCACCTGGTGGGGGGGAAGTAGGGGTGAGTGACGAGAAATCACCCAGTAGGCATCTGCCTCCAACTAGTACAAGACGAACATACAAGAATGATATAACACATAGCACATAGGACATGATATCACATAAGCATATGAAAGAATGCGGAAAGATAATTCACTCCAGATAAAGAATGCGCAACATCGTGATGCATGTCCTACTATGCATGTCACACGCAATAAAGTCATGTCACACAAAATGACGATATCTCCGCCATGCAAATGGATGATCCTGGGACCTACTGAGTGGCTGTGGGTCGTACCCACCCACAGTCACCATCCTGAGTGTACTTGGTCCCGTCACCGTACACCATCCTGAGCGCCCGTGATCCGTACGTCACGACCCACCATCAATTCAATGCACGTGCCATGAATGCAAACAACACAATCGTCTGAGGCCCGTGGCTCATCCTCACCATCCTCTGGTACTCAAATCTAGGTTCATTTAAAGATCGCCTGAGGCCCCTGGCCCATCATCACCATTCTCCGGCACTCAAATCTAAGTTCATTTATTTTCCGAGTAGTTATTTAATGTTGTTTGACATTAAACCTATTTTTCCAGGCGCGTATACATTTATTATGAAATTTCTATATTTTTCCTTATTTTCTCCTAATTTATTTATATTTATTACCTAATTATCCAAATTAAATAAATTATCAAACTTACTGAAATTTAATGGAAATAATTTAATCTCAGCATTTTATAATTTCTAAAATTTAATTATGATTTTCTGATATTTATTTATATTTTTCCTATAATTATTACAATTTTAAATTAATTAACAACATTTATGGAAATTCAGCAATTATTATATTTACTAAATTAAATTTGGGCTGGCCCTATTTCGCCAGCCCTGATCCGCCCTCCTTCTTTCGGTCCGGCCCGTCAGGAGTCGGCCTGCTATATCCGCGATCCCCTTTTTTTAATTTAATCTACTAAGCTCAGCCAGCCTTATATATATATATATATATATATATATATATATATATATATATATATATATATATATATATAATAGAAATGGGCCAGGACTGCTGCAAGTGCAGCCAACCCGTTAAGGGCTGGCCTGTCCGCTGGTCCGGGCCTTCGGCCCTTTTCGTATTTTTTTAAAAAACCCCAAATTCCAGTGCTGGGACGCCAGAGGCACGTGCAGCCGCTGCGCGCGTGAAGGCCACGCGCGGCCGTTTCCAGCGGCGCGTGCGGAGCACTGTCTGCCTCTGGTAGCCTTTTTCGACCCCGATCTACATTTTTGCCTATTTCCAGTTTATGGGAACCTATTCAAAGGCTAAAACAAATGGAAAATTCCTAATCTTGCATCAGTTTGACTATTTTGATTATCAAAATTTTCCCAAACATCAAATTCAATCACACAAAACAGAGTATACACAACTACAGTCTGCAGCTTTCATGCTTCTCACACAATTAACAGTATGCTATGAAATTCAACAATTAAAACAACAAAAACACTTAGAATACCACCAAAGCATGCTTGAATTTGTACCAATTGGAGGCGGAAAAAGGAACTACTTGGATTGCAGACAACACTACGCGATTGAAATATACCCGGTTGACTTCTCTTCCTTCTCTCTCCTCTCCTTCTTCTCTTTTTCCTCTTCCCTCTTTTCTCCCTATCTCTCCTTCCTGCCGCTGTTCTTCACTCCCGCTGCCTCTATCCTTTTTCTTTTTCTTTTTATTTCACAATCATCAGTTCTACCGCAACCCTTGCCATTTTAATGCCGCTATCACGTTCCCTTTTATTTTTTTTAAATTTTATTTTTTTAATCTTATCCCTTTTTGTTTCTTAATTACTATTTTTTTTACTATCTTTTCATTTATTTATTTCTTCACCTTATTTTTTTTCCTTCAGTTATCACAGAAACAGCCTCTTGTACAAAAGTGTAGGGTAAGACTATGTATATCAGATCACGAAACGATCCGGCCCCTTCTTAGATCCTGCGCAAACGCGGAAGCCTAATGCCTTGAAAGCCTTTTTTTTATATTCTCTGAGGAAATTATAGAAGAACAATTGCTAAGTATAAATTAAGGGAGAGGTAAATGTTTGAAGGAAGAGAGAACTAGAATGAAGACATGGAAGTGAAGAAGAATCCATGTAATATTGAATTCTTGCTTGAATGTAAAATACTATACCTAGACAACTATATATACAAATGGGAAGGAGGTCTTCCACTTCAAACGGTAATATTTCCAACGGTAATAAATCTAACGGTTACAATTTCTACACTCTCCCTCAAACTTAGTGCATAGGTAGATGCAACTAAGTTTGGAACATTTATACTAATATGAGCTCTCAATTTTCTTCCATAGCTGTTACGTCTTTAATCTTCAATTGTTTCACTTTTGTTGTCTCCATATGTATGCTTTCGTCTTCAAATAATAGCAACTCCAGTTTCACTTGAGTATCCGCAACACTTCTGGATCTGAAGCACCTGCAAAGTAAAGTCAACAATAAATACCAATATATAAAACCTTGGAATACTCACCTGCAAATAATCACTCAGTTTCTTTCTTGAATGCCTGCGTAAAATATTAGTATGAAACTCTTGGCCTAGTTACACCTGCAAAGGAAATAACTTCGATCCTGCAAAACAAATGTTAGTGTATTTAGCTCCAGATACTCCTTCTTGAACACCTGCAAGAACATTCCATTTTCCATTCTTCACTGATACTGTTAGTAAATGATTCTAGAATCTCCTGCATAAACAATAATGAAGCCTGCAATCAAGAAGCCTTCCATGGAGGAAGACAATCCTGGAATCCATGTTAGTTATGAAAAAACACAGTTTAAAAACACCTTTGTAAACCAATTCACAGTGCTACGAATTATTTCTATGGTAAAACAATAAGTAAAACTGATTTGAACAAGTCAATAAAGACTCTACAATTATTTATACTTAGCCAGAAATTTTCCACTATTAACTACTTAATATCATAGAAAGAATTTATAACTAAATCTTAAGGATACTTTCCACGGGAAACATGCTCAGGAAACTAAGGAATCTTTTGTAAATATTAGACATATAGTCAAAAAAAATAACAGGTTAACAGGTGAAGATTTATTTTAGATTACTACTGTATTCTCCCCCTCAAAACAGGTTGTATCAGAAGATCATCTAGCTAATAAGCTATAAGAGCAATAACCTAGACTAGAATTGTAATATGAATCTTGAATGTAAAAATGCATATTATTGGAAAATTACATATGAGTTTGATTTCAGTAAAGGATCCATAACGATTAGTAATTAGAGATATAAGTGCAGCAGAGGATAATGCAAATAGGAGCAAGTATGTCATCACAAGATAAAGTTCGTAAAGAAGAGTTTTAGAATGGCTAACAAGTTACATATGTCAATCATGGAACAATAGACATGAGTATGATCATAACATTTAGCACGTCAATAACAATATACTAAGAACAGTTGATTAAACTCATGACAGAAGTTGTTAAATAGGACAATATTAATAATTTTGAAACATGCTTCATTAAACAGATATTTTGAAAAATAAACCTAAACAGATTATAATTCATCGACAAGTTATACGAATCACAGAGCAAATCATAAAGATTCATTGAATCACTGATAAAACTAAACTGACAAGATATCCTTAATATTTAGACCATAATATCTTACAAGTAATACAAGGATCTTGCATGGCACCAGGAATAATTAAGAAGATTTCAGCTATGTAGCTAAGGCTCTCCTAGCCTGATTTAAGATAGCTCAGAGGAGTCCATGTCTATGACTCAGAGGAATAATTCAAGATTATTCGTGTTCATAGCTCAGAGGAACTCTTATCCATCAAATAAGAGTGGCAACAATGGCCATCATTTTAAATTGAGTGCCAAGACAAATGCCTTATATCAGCATGTAAGGTGCTTCATAATAGGTTTCGCATTTATGGTCACATTTCACATGATATGCTCATACGTGATAAATATAACTCCAAGATTCCTAAAACAAAGCATGACAACCATTGTAACATTGACGACTCTCTCCTATTTCAGTTACCAACGCCTTACTGTTTCTTTTATTCATACCAATTTCAATAGTCAGACCCAACGAAAACGCATGATAATTATCGACCATTGTACCAAGAAACTCATTAAGAACAACATGAAGAATTCGGAATAGAGCAATAGCAATTGACTAAACATGTTTCTCTAGTTGATCATTAGACATAAGGATAGCAAATGATTATGGAGATTATGGAAGACACATTTATATATATGACATTAGTTCAATAGGCCAAGATATCACTTGGGAAGGGAACACTTGCCCACAAACATTGTGTTGATCATAACACATGCTCCCCCTCAAGTGATATCATGAGGCCCGATTACAATTAACTCATGTAACTGAAACTAACAGAGTGCATGTCAGTACTTAAAAACTTGTGTGCATAAGGATAACAGTGAGCAATTATCTTTACCAGTGTGATACACATATAATTTACCCATGCTTATAGGGCAGAACAGAACCATTCTACACTTGAGCTTTACAGGAAAACAAAACCAACAATTTACTGAATAGTGAGACCATTAACCACGGAAGGAATTAGACATAAATCACTGACTTAAGCAATAGATTAGGTTAAAGATCATTATCTTTCTTAGATGACAAATAGTTACTATTGTTCCAGAACTCAGATGATCATTATTTTAATAGTATGAGGCTCATGAGTTTTTAGACCTGAAAACACAAGAAATAACATTTCACAATTAATGGTCATAGGAATCAGTTAAAGGTATTAAGCAGAAGAATGAAAGAACGTATAACATTTGGCAGTGAGCATTCCATTTAAACTGCCGAATTAACTGAATGTAAAGATGTAAGAGGAACAAGGAATAATAAATCATCTTATTTCTTAACATCTTGGCTGAGAGATATAATCTGTGATTTATTACTGAGAGGAATAATGAGACTTTTAATGTCTATGTACAGCTACTTCATTTAGAAGACTGAGACTGGACTGATAGTCTTTTTCTTTCCAGCGGTCATCGTGACCTTTTGTACAGGCCTTTAACAGAAGATGTGATATCCTTGAATTTGATAGAGAACCGGCTATATGGCTTTGAAGACTCTTTGGATCTCTTGTCCATGAAATGACTCAGTGGTCTTGAAATTTATGTTTGTTTTTCTTGGAAAAAGATTTCAGCTAAATTGTCAAGGCTCTTCATAGCCTATAAGAAAGATTTCGGTTTTAATAACCAAGGCTCTTCATAGCCTATAGGAAAGATTTCGGTTTTAATAACCAAGGCTCTTCATAGCCAATAGGAAAGATTTCGGTTTTAATAACCAAGGCTCTTCATAGCCAATTGAGAAGATTTCGGCTTTATGGGCCAAGGCTCTTCATAGCCTCATGGAAGTTTATAGACTTAATGGTCTTTGAAAAAATAGTGAATAGTTCTAGAAGCTGTTTGGCTTCATGAATTAATTGAAGACTCTATGGTCTCTTGGAGGCTATATTACCTCTTTGATTTTTTTTTTCTCAGCTCTATCGCCAAGGTTCTGTGACCTCTTGAAATTTCTTTGATTGTTCAGGCTCTATTGTCCTGAAGAATTATGGCTCTATGGCCGTTAACATAATTTTGAGGCTCGAGGCCTTTGAAGAAACAGTTCAGGAATTTTTTTTTTTGAAAGAAGCTGAACAAGGTAATGTCTTTACAGACACTTCACCGTGTTTTTTCTTTTAGCTCATGGCTCTGGAAAAGATTCCGGCACTATGCCAAGGTCTGATGTTATTTCACATCCTTGCTCCGACATGTAAAGATCGAAGCTTATGAGTAATAGAGAAAGCGCTGTTTGAAGGATGTATCATAAGGATTCGAGATACAAAGATGTAGAGAATTTTATAGGCTGAAATTTCTAAGCACAGATGGACCAAGAGAGAAAGGTCTTCTTCAATATTACCACAAGTATTCAGCCCCAAAAAAAGGTTCTAACACTTTATCACAGAATACTCATTATTTGGGAATAAGAAGACATACCTTGTGAAAAAGGAACAAAACATCATCAAATCTTTACTTCCAGTGTCGCCATTATACTTACTGGATATTTCGATTGTCTTCTTCACGATTTTTATCTTCTCCTTTGTTCGTTTTTTTCCTCAACACTTCTGGAGAAGGTTCTCTTTATAAGAGAAGAATATTGGAGCGTTCAAGAATTGCTTTTGACTCTTGCCAGTCTTCTTCTTCGACAACAGAACTTGTGGTGATGAATAGGAAATTTTGTAGATTTTTGGAAATTAAAAACACTATAGAAGAAAAGCATCAGTTTAAGCATTTTGCTAAGCAATTGATAGAAGGCTGTAAAGATGTATTGAAGAGAAATGATGATGGAAGAGCAAAAATGTAGAGCGATGGAGTAGGAAGAACGCAGACGAGAAGAAGGTAAAAATTTGGAGAAGAAATTAAGGACTAAGATAAAACAATGGAGAAGAATAAGAAACTCTGAAAATGACGGATGGGATGTAAGTCTACAACAGAGATTTTCGTACACGCCAAATCTAAAAAATCTTTGTTTTAATGTACTTTGGAAAGTGAAATTTTGCAAATTGATGTAAAAGAGGACAACTGGACTAATTTCTCCCTATTTTAACTTGCATGCTAGACACCTAGCCTTTTGGGGAGACTCTATGTGTAGACACGTAAGTATGTATGTAAAAGATGATGGACTTAAATGACGGAAAAAAGATGAACGGAGTTAACGACAGTTAGGCAGAGGTAATGGACTTGACTGCCCTTAATTCTTTTCCATTGCGTGTCACCACCAAGACCTCTTCTTTCACATTTAGTCACCTTCTTTGGTGGTAAAATAATCCTCCTTCGATGGCGGAAGAATCAGGAAGATTAAAAGGTTTTCCAGGAGCTGCTAGCTTACGTTAACAGGAGCTTGACTCTGATCTTTTATAGATATAACTCAAGGTATTTATCTTACTCGCCTTCTTCTTCTTGGAAACAATAGATGAGGGATTTGATCTGAAGGTTGAACAATTGATTAGATTGTCTTACTCGCCTTCTTCCCTTTTTTGAGTTGATTGTGTTGTAGTGGCTCTCATACCATCAGGAAATTATAGAAGAACAATTGCTAAGTATAAATTAAGGGAGAGGTAAATGTTTGAAGGAAGAGAGAACTAGAATGAAGACATGGAAGTGAAGAAGAATCCATGTAATATTGAATTCTTGCTTGAATGTAAAATACTATACCTAGACAACTATATATACAAATGGGAAGGAGGTCTTCCACTTCAAACGGTAATATTTCCAACGGTAATAAATCTAACGGTTACAATTTCTACATTCTCACTAATCATGTGCTGATTCTACTGTCCTAAAAATCAAAGAGGGATATCGTAGAAGGTTTTGAAATTATTTTCGAAGAAGTCAATTATGTTTTAGCAGAATCAAAGTGAAACTTTAAGTTTGCGTTCTCTCTCTCTTGCTAGAAATTTTAAGGAAAGTTACAAATATGGTGAAGAGAATGAACAATCCAGCAATGAATTCCCACTTGCTGCTGAGTTGACAAAGAAAGCTAAATGACAGAAGCAGACTATGTCTACCGGTTTTTCGAACACTGTTGATGAAAAAGAGATGTGTGAGTCTGACCAACACTTACCAAAAACTGAATATGTGAAATTCATCTAAACCCCACATTAAGTGAAAGTGTATCAGATACTAATGAATTGTGACAAAAAGGGGGAGAACTAGCATGCATGATCTACTGAATGGCATGTTATTGCCATGCAATTTTCCAGTCGATCAACTGAGTAGAATGTGATTTTCCATGAGATGTGAACTTGATCACCATGCTTGATTTGAATTGAATAATATGCATGATGACTTCATGGTTGGTTTGAATGCAGACGGTAGTTGCGTGATTGATTTGTTGAGAAATATGCACGAGTCGTGAGCTATGATGAACCCTCAAGTATTTTTCGGATATAGAAATTGCTAAGTCATATGGGATTATTCTCAACAAAAGAATATACACATTCAAACTATTCATGCAAAAAGGTTTGAAAAATTTATCTATCTGACATTTGACTAGACCATGCGTTGCTTCTATTATGCAACGTTAAATCACTTTTTGGATGGCCTCATAGCGAACCATTTAAGAATTTGAAAGGCACATCCGGGCAGGGTTTGTTCTTTTCAAGCAAAGGAGAAATGAAGTTGAAGGCATTTGTGGACTCTACTTGAGGTGGTTGTTTTTGCACAAGAAGATATGTTGTAATTTTTTTGTGTATTTCTTGGCGATGCACTGATTTCTAGAAGGTAAATAAGCAAACTATAGTGTCAAGGACATCTTCAAAGGCAAAATACATGGCTTTAGCATCAGTAACCAGAGAGGCCCAGTGGCTTCTACATCTATTGAGAGACCTGCAAATGGCTGAATTAGAACTTGTGGAAATATTTTGTGACAATAACAGTTTCATTCACATCGCAGAGAACATGCATTCTTTTAAAGAACTAAGCATATAGAGATTGATTGCCACCTTATAAGAGACAAGTACCAGGAGGGCTTGTATGTTGATGCATGTTAGAACTGAATACAGTTGGCTGATATTTTCGCCAAGACATCTGAAGTGAAGAGATTGCATTGTCTAGTAAGGCGTTTGGGCCCTACAAAATCTTCACCAAGCCTAGCTTTGTGTGTGTGGGGGGGGGGGGGGGGTCAAGGCTACATCAAAAGTGGAAGACACATCAACAAAACAACAATTGAAGGGCAACTGGATCAGCTGAGCTGAATAGAAATAATACGAGTGGTCTGTGTGAATAGGGCTCAAGTTATTATAGGAGGGAAAGTTAGCTGTTTCAGGTGGGTGGTTAGCAAAGTTAGTTGTGATTTCTTTTTCTTTTGCTTACTGTGTGTGGCAGTATATATAAAATATGTATTGGTACATCGTCTGCAAGTTGAATGAAACCAGTCTGCTTTCTCTCTTGTATCTAGTCTAAACTAGATACAGAAACAAATGAGTCCAATTTCTGGATCTCTATAACTTTGGGAGCTGAAGCATGACCAAATCTGTAATGCTATAGCATAGAAGAAGAAGTAGAAGCAGCAAGCAAGAAACAAGCATGAGGTTGTGGAGCCTGAGTGACACATGAACACAGTAGAGCCCATGAGATTGTTCAGTTGAACCAATCATCCTCTAGGATAACTGATCCTAGATGAAACAAAAAGAACTATAGAATTTCACAAAAAGTGAATGAGTGGAAGTTAGCGTACCGAGAGACAATAGATTTAAGGGGAAAAAAGGAATGAAGAGAACGTCATGTAAAGTAAGATAAGGATTGATCACCACTGAACCAATATGAGTAGATGGCACTCATAGATTGTTAGACATTCTTATGAAAACAGGCTTACCAGGCTTGCAAGATTGAAAAAGAGTCAATGACAAGCAATATCATTTGTAAATCTTGAGTCTAAAATCCACATGTTTAAGCTACCAGTAGAACATTTACCTTTAACTGCATTAGATTGAGCAGAAATGACAGCAGCCTACACAATATTCCATGAGCAAGGGACTGGAGAAACGTGGTTGTCATCTTGCTTACTCAACCAGTCATGAGCTTCTGAGTCTGTTCAGGTGTCAACATAGGAGAGTGATATCCTCTGACCATATGATCAAAATGTGAAGGCTTCAACTCATCATCAACAGCCTCAATCATGTTTACCTGATTCCCGAATTTGAATCCAGGAGAAATCCATGTTTTTTTGTAACATCCTTCAACTATATGTCTTATCATCCCACAATCAATGTATTGTGGATTTTTAAATGCATCTATATAAAACCTGCTACTTCCTCTCCTATAGTTATTTTCTTGTGATATGTTCATATAAACATGAGCCAGAAGACAATCCTGACTAAAAGCATTAGTCACTAGAGCAGTTGGAGCATTTCCAAAGAATTCCTGAGCATTGAAATTCATTACTTTCTCTGATACTTGAGTGCCATTGAGAAAGTATTATCTATGTCAAGCAAACGAGTCATCACAAATACCTGGACTTTACAGTTTCAAGGTCTTCATTCAGACCTTTAACCAACTTCATCAAATGATCACTTTCTACCAATGCATACATCTTAGCAATTATATCACATGTACAGCTTTGCAATGACACTTAGGAACATGTCTTAGATCCATCATCTCCTCTCTCTCACCACCTTAATTTTGGTAAAGTAATCATTCACATTCATAGTCTCCTGCTTAATAGCATAGAAATTCTCAAGAAAAATCCAGAAATCTAAAAGGAAGTCTATTCTCATACCTAAATGTAAGATCTTTCCAGACATCGTACGTACTTTCGTACCATATTACACTTTGTGCAATGGAAGGTAACGCACATGGTGTTGATTTGCCTTTAAACTTGGTACTAAAGATTTGTAGGACTAGACTTGGACATTGATCCGTCTAAAACACGTTTTGTTCTTGATTAGCAGCGCCATTTGAAAAGTACGACTCCATAAATAAATGTTTTGCAGTTAGTGGTAGTTGTGTCAAGATAACCGCGGAACTATCATTCGAACGTAGGTAAAATAGATTGCTCATATGATTTTCTACAACTTGTGAGTGATTCATTTAGGATTAGGTGGAATGGTCCTAGAGAAAAGAGGAGTATTGGGAGTATACACCATGAACGAGAAATTGAAGTTCAACTTATTTTATTTTTATTTGACTATTGGCAGGTCTCTTTGTATGTGTTGTCTGGAAAGAAGAAGACTCAATGATTATTCGTTTGCCAGAACCAGAAATCAAAATTTTGTTAGATTAAAATCCCGTAAAAACTTCTTTTGAGAAATGGCCAAACCGGACCGTTTCTCAAGAACAATAGCCAAAGGACCTCAGACTACCACTTGGATTTGAAACCTACATGATCAAACTACACAGAAATTCAAGAAGAAAAGGATTTGTGAACTTCAGCAACAGAAATTGACTTTCTCTGATACCATTATAAAACAGCAGCAAATTAACAACATGAACTCGACTAAATCGAATGTACAAACTAATCAAACATAAACGACGTGATCATGATCACAGTAATTTGCAGAATCACAAAAAAAAAAAAAAAAAAAAAAAAGGAGAGGGAAGAGAGAAATGTAAAGAACGAAAAAGTTTGTAATGCCGCAAGAAACTTGATTCTCATTACTCAGAAATATCTTACGACATTGTTCTATATGTATACTGTTGGAGAAATTGAGGTTTGGCAAATGGGTTTGTCAAAAGTTGACAACCATCATATTTTGAGCTTAATTATGATTAGTGTTCGTTAATCAAAAACGAAAACTAATAATTTCTAAATTATCTACGTGACGAGTAGATGAATTTAGGCTTTTGAATCACTCGATTCCGATACCGGGTGAATGAGAAATTAATGCTCAAAGTTGGAGTAAAAATTGGAAGGAAATTGGAAAAAGTGGCCTTTAAGTGGAATACCACATTGGTCACTTGGAGGAAAAATGCCACCAAATATAGTGGTAGGAGAGGCACTTTAGATGTGCCCTAAGGGCATGAGAAGTTTTCTGACGGAGTCAGGACGCAGCTCAGGCAAGGTTCACCACACACGCGCGCCGCCGCCGCCGCCCGCCCGTCCGGCCGGCTCGGCTCGGCTCGGCTCGGCTCGGCTCGTGCTCGGGCTCGTGGCTCGTGGCTCGTGGCTCGTGGCTCGTGGCTCGCCCGCCCGGTTCTTATCTTTTTGGATAAATTTTCTTTTAAATTTTTCCAGAAAAATAATTACTTGATCCTACGGTCTACGATTATCTGCGGTGATCCAACGGTGCAGATCAAGTCTGATCCTATGGTGCGGTTGATCGCGTGATCCAACGGTGCAGATCAAGTCTGATCCTACGGTTATCTGCGGTTGATCGCGGTTTGCTGATCCTACGTCTCAGATTTGATCTTATCTTCGGTTTTCTGATCCAATGGTTGACGTTTGTTCAGACAAAGGTTATGATCTAACGGTGGAGATCTTTAACTGGTTTAATCCAACGGTCCAGATTCGTTCAGACCATCAACCTCCTTCAACCTCCTTCAACCACCCTACATCTATATATTCGTTGCCATGCATGCATTCTGAAGTACTGATTTTTCAGTATTGCAATCATTCTGCATTCTAACAACATTCTGCATCCATTACGAACTCGAGATATCAGAACACCTGTAACAGGTTCGTCGATGTTCCTACGCTGTAGTGCCACTCGTATGAACGAAAACCGTTGTATCCTGGGAGACGTTTGTTCCATCCGGTTGGGCACAGTACACCGGGGCAATTCGTCTTAAGGACAGAGTCCTTGCGCTCGCCTCGGTTTTGTTTGCATTTTTGTTTTCAGTTTATTCACATGCACATAGTGCACTTTTCTGATTGCAGGAATAACAATCTTAAGACGAATTTGCATTTTGATATATACTGTAATCAGTTTCGGTTCTCTCGTTGCGTGTACTGCGTCTGTCTGTACGAAACTAATCGGTTTCTGCTTCTGTTTTCTGTATACCTGTAACAGAAACTGAAATATGGAAGGCGAAAGTTCCAACTCGTTCAACGGTGTGCATCTGGGCATTTCTGAGGAACAGAACAATGCTGTTCCTGTTGCACCCGCTGCTCCAGTCACTGCTCCTGTTCCTGCTGTTGGACAGGTTGAAAAGCCAGAGAAGTTTGGAGGAAGTTACTTCAAACGCTGGCAACAGAAGATGTTGTTCTTCTTGACCACGTTGGGTTTGGCTAAGATGCTGACTGAGGATCCTCCGGAGGTTGTGCCGGTGGAAGATCAGAATGTGAACATGCAAAATAATCTGATTGCTGAAGCATGGAGTTACAGCAATTATGTTTGTTTGAGTCACATTTTAAGTTGTTTAGATAATTCATTGTATGGATTGTATTCTACTTATAAAACTGCGAAATCCTTATGGCAGGCGTTAGACAAAAAGTACCGGACTGAGGATGCCGGTACTAAGAAATTTATTATTGGAAAATTTCTTGATTTTCAAATGACAGATTCCAGGACTGTTGTTTCTCAGATTGAGGAACTTCAGATGCTTGTTGCTGAAATGGAAGAAGAGGGTATGTCCCTTAGTGAATCTTTCCTTGTTGCTGCCGTGATTGAGAAGCTTCCTCTTTCGTGGAGGGAATTCCGAAGCTATCTCAAACATAAGCGAAAGGAAATGTCTTTGGAAGACTTGATTGTCCGACTCCGTATAGAGGAAGACAATCGAAAGGCAGACAAGAAGCCGTCTTCCAGTTCTGGCCATGCAAAAGCTCACGTTGCAGAGGCGTCGAAAAGGAAGAGAGGAAATTCTGTCGGAGTGAACGCGAAGGGCAAGAAGGTTGCCAAAAAGTTCACTGGAAAATGTTACAATTGTGGAATTCAAGGGCATCGTAGTGTTGACTGCAGGAAGCCCAAGAAAAGGCAAGAGAAAGCCAAAGCCAACCTTGTAAGTGCAATGGATGATTTGGACTTGTGTGCTGTTGTTTCTGAATGTAATGCTGTAGGTAATCCTAGCCAGTGGTGGGTGGACACTGGCGCCACTAGACACGTTTGTGCAAACAGGGGAATGTTCAAGGAATATACTCCTGCGAAAGACAATGAAAGGCTGTACATGGGAAACAAAGATAGCTCGAAAATTGAAGGTTCGGGCAAAGTGATTCTGAAGATGACCTCCGGGAAAGAATTGACGTTGCAGGATGTGCTGCATGTTCCCGACATTCGCAAGAACTTAGTCTCTGGTGCTTTACTAGTCAGTCATGGATTTAGGCTAGTATTTGATTGTAACAAATGTATTCTGACTAAGAATGGTGTATTTCTGGGGAAGGGGTACCTGATGGACAATATGTTTAAACTTAGTGTTATAACTATTGTACCTACGAAGACTACGCCCGATGAGGCTAATAAGACTGCTTCTACTTCCGCTTACATGCTTGAGTCTTCATGTTTATGGCATTTACGTTTGGGTCATGTTAATTATAAGTCATTACAAAGAATGATTAATCTCGACTTATTACCCAAACTAAGTTTCAATAATGAAAAGTGCCAAGTTTGTGTTGAAGCAAAAATGGCTAAGTTACCATTTCCTTCAATCAAAAGAAACACTGAAGTGTTAGATTTAATTCACACAGATGTTTGTGATTTAAAGTTTGTGCAAACAAGAAGCGGTAAAAAGTACTTTGTGACTTTTATTGACGATTGCACTCGATACTGTTATGTTTATTTGCTAAGTAGCAAAGATGAGGCCTTAGATGCTTTTAAAGATTATAAAAATGAAGTTGAGAATCAACTTAGCAAACGAATTAAGTCAATTCGTAGTGATAGAGGTGGCGAATATGATGCACCGTTCAATGAATTCTGTTCAGAACATGGCATTATTCATCAAACGACTGCACCATATTCACCTCAATCGAATGGTATTGCTGAACGCAAAAACCGTACTCTGAAAGAGATGATGAATGCTATGTTGATAAGTTCGGGCTTACCGCAGAACTTGTGGGGGGAAGCAATTCTCTCCGCCAACGTCATTTTAAATAGAATACCACCAAAGAAGATGGATGAGACCCCATACGAGCTTTGGAAAGGCTATAAGCCTAGTTACAAATACTTGAAAGTGTGGGGGTGTCTGGCAAAGGTTGCAGTACCCAAACCAAGACAAGTTAGAATTGGGCCTAAAACAATTGATTGCATATTCATAGGATATGCAGCTAACAGTAGTGCATATCGATTCTTGGTGCACAAGTCCGACATTCCTGACATACATGAGAATGTTGTCATGGAATCAAGAAATGCAGTGTTCTTTGAAAATGTCTTTCCAAAGAAAGACGAAAACAGCAAAGAAGCAAGTACTAGTAAGCGAGTGCGTGAGACGACTCCTCAAGAAAGTGAGGAACTGCGTCAAAGCAAACGAACTAGAATACCTACATCTTTTGGACCAGACTTTCTAACATACTTGGTAGAAAACGATCCAAGAACGTTTTCAGAGGCGATGTCAACTCCAGAAGCTCCCTTCTGGAAGGAGGCAGTAAACAGTGAGATAGAATCAATTCTTCAAAATCACACGTGGGAGCTGGTAGATCTTCCTCAAGGGAGTAAACCGCTTGGATGCAAGTGGATTTTTAAGAAAAAACTCAAAGAGGATGGATCCATTGATAAGTACAAGACCCGGTTGGTAGCTAAGGGCTATCGACAAAAGGAAGGTTTTGACTTCTTTGACACTTATTCACCAGTAACTAGGATTACTTCCATAAGAATGCTAGTTGCTATTGCTGCAGTCTACGACCTAGAGATCCATCAAATGGATGTAAAGACTGCCTTCTTGAATGGCGAGCTGGAAGAAGAGATTTATATGGAACAGCCTGAAGGGTTTGCTGTCTCAGGACAAGAAAAGAAAGTTTGTAGACTTGTTAAGTCTTTGTACGGACTGAAACAAGCACCAAAACAGTGGCATTTGAAGTTTGATCAAGCCATGATGTCAAACGGTTTCAGGATCAATGAATGTGACAAGTGTGTTTACATCAAAAGCACACCAAATGCCTATGTGATAGTATGTCTTTATGTAGATGATATGCTGATCATGGGTAATACACACGACATCATCTTGAATACCAAGAAGATGTTAACAAGAAATTTTGACATGAAAGACATGGGGGTTGCCAATGTTATTCTAGGAATTAAAATTTCTAGGATAGCTGAAGGATTGGTCATGTCTCAAAGTCACTACATTGAGTCTGTTCTCAAACGATTCAATATGCTTGATGTAAAACCTGTAAAGACCCCACTGGACTTAAGTATACACTTGAGGAAGAACCGAGGTGAACCAGTAGCTCAATTAAAGTATTCACAAGTCATTGGGAGTCTGATGTACATAACAAACTGTACAAGACCTGACTTGGCTTGTTCAGTAAACAAATTGAGTAGATTCACCAGTAATCCAAGTGACGAACATTGGAAAGCTCTAAATAGAGTGATGAGATATCTGAAATACACTATGAACCTTGGATTACAGTACACAAGATATCCAGCAGTATTGGAAGGATATTGCGACGCAAACTGGATATCAGATTGTAAGGATTCTAAATCCACCAGTGGATACTTATTCACTGTAGGTGGTGGTGCTGTGTCATGGAAGTCTACAAAGCAGACATGCATAGCTCGGTCAACTATGGAAGCTGAGTTTATAGCACTCGATAAAGCTGGGGAAGAAGCTGAATGGCTTCGAAATTTCCTAGAAGACATTCCATGCTGGCCTAAGCCAATCGCTCCTATCAGCATACATTGTGACAGTCAGTCAGCTATAGGACGAGCTCAAAGCAGCATCTATAATGGTAAGTCACGACATATACGTCGGAGACATAATACCATTAAGCAGTTGATCTCTAATGGCGTGATTTCCATTGATTACATAAAATCAAAGGAGAATCTTGCGGATCCGCTTACAAAAGCTTTGCCTAGAGATCAAATGTCAAAATTGACAAACGGAATGGGACTTAAGCCTACGAAGCATGAATCTTTGTAACGGTAACCCAACCTTGTTGACTGGAGATCCCAGAATCTTGGTTCAATGGGAAAACTAAGTTATGAGGATTCAGTTAGCACTTACTCATTCTGTTAAACAAAAGTGCTATCTGCAGAGAACCGTTAGGTTAAGCTAATGCTTTTAATGATGTCCTATATCTTGATAAATCAAGTGGGGTATGGCAGAATACTTTTGATAGGAATCACCTATGTAAGTGTGAAGTGGGGCCGCTTCTATGAGATTTCTGAGAGGCAAGAATTCTCTAAAAACACTTTCTGAAACCAGGGTTGTTCATGGCCATAATGAACACAACCATGAGAACCCAAAGGGGTGTTAAAGGAAATGTTGTGTGAGTATCATTGTCTAGGTTCACAATAAAGGCTGATAGTTCAAGACATCAGGTCACTAATCAGCTGAGTGGATCCGATGATACATCACTAAGAAAGGTTCAAGGCCAGAAGCTACCTCTTCTGATGCAACATTTCTTTGTCTGATTTCTCGATAGAGTCTGCATTCATATTTGCATTAATTTACATTCATGTGGGGGATTGTTGGAGAAATTGAGGTTTGGCAAATGGGTTTGTCAAAAGTTGACAACCATCATATTTTGAGCTTAATTATGATTAGTGTTCGTTAATCAAAAACGAAAACTAATAATTTCTAAATTATCTACGTGACGAGTAGATGAATTTAGGCTTTTGAATCACTCGATTCCGATACCGGGTGAATGAGAAATTAATGCTCAAAGTTGGAGTAAAAATTGGAAGGAAATTGGAAAAAGTGGCTTTTAAGTGGAATACCACATTGGTCACTTGGAGGAAAAATGCCACCAAATATAGTGGTAGGAGAGGCACTTTAGATGTGCCCTAAGGGCATGAGAAGTTTTCTGACGGAGTCAGGACGCAGCTCAGGCAAGGTTCACCACACACGCGCGCGCGCGCGCCGCCGCCGCCGCCCGCCCGCCCGTCCGGCCGGCTCGGCTCGGCTCGGCTCGTGCTCGGGCTCGGGCTCGGGCTCGTGGCTCGTGGCTCGTGGCTCGCCCGCCCGGTTCTTATCTTTTTGGATAAATTTTCTTTTAAATTTTTCCAGAAAAATAATTACTTGATCCTACGGTCTACGATTATCTGCGGTGATCCAACGGTGCAGATCAAGTCTGATCCTATGGTGCGGTTGATCGCGTGATCCAACGGTGCAGATCAAGTCTGATCCTACGGTTATCTGCGGTTGATCGCGGTTTGCTGATCCTACGTCTCAGATTTGATCTTATCTTCGGTTTTCTGATCCAATGGTTGACGTTTGTTCAGACAAAGGTTATGATCTAACGGTGGAGATCTTTAACTGGTTTAATCCAACGGTCCAGATTCGTTCAGACCATCAACCTCCTTCAACCTCCTTCAACCACCCTACATCTATATATTCGTTGCCATGCATGCATTCTGAAGTACTGATTTTTCAGTATTGCAATCATTCTGCATTCTAACAACATTCTGCATCCATTACGAACTCGAGATATCAGAACACCTGTAACAGGTTCGTCGATGTTCCTACGCTGTAGTGCCACTCGTACGAACGAAAACCGTTGTATCCTGGGAGACGTTTGTTCCATCCGGTTGGGCACAGTACACCGGGGCAATTCATCTTAAGGACAGAGTCCTTGCGCTCGCCTCGGTTTTGTTTGCATTTTTGTTTTCAGTTTATTCACATGCACATAGTGCACTTTTCTGATTGCAGGAATAACATATACAAGCTGGATCATCAATTTATACTTGCGCTAAATTGAAAACTAACTTAGCTACTAGACTTCCTCTACACTGTAAGCCAAGTAACCGCCAACTACTGAAGTGGCAAGCTCAATGCCGTGTGTCTGCATCTGATAGTTAAGCATTTTAATTCGAAATTTCCCACGTTTGCATCAGCTGATCATGTTAGATTTATTTGATAAATCCCTAATCAATGACCGTTTAATGGAATCACTTGGCAAAGTAAAAAAACGGAATTTTGTCTTGTTCCATGTTTGATGTTGATCTGCTCACCACGTATGCTCCTACTGCTTGATGAATGTGGCGTGAACCAAGTATTTATGACATCCCACCAATTGTTAATGCACCCCGTATGCTCCTGCTGTTTTCACAACCTTCCACCAATTGTTGATGCACCCCTTGAACAGATTCAACAATTTACTGCTTTACCTGATAGAGAGGTTAGGCAATGTGTTTTGGATAGAAAAGGTTGGTACTCCCTCTCTTTTCTCTCTATGTGGCCGGATGCCCCTTCAAATGTGTTTGAGGAGGTGAAGAACCTCCTTTTTTAAATAGAGGGAGAATTTTACCGGTGATAGGATTTGGAGTTGTGATGACAACCAAATCCTTTTCCTTTATTGACGAAGATTATGTCTCATCTTATCACTAGAGTATATACTTGATGTCGCCTCTCGGGGGACCAAACGTCGTACACTTTATGGTCGTTGCACTTTGAGCCTATCCATCACGGTCTCTGACCATATGACTTTCTACATATTCGGGGTTATCATCTTAGACTACACTATATATCCACGAGCACATCCCGGTGATCAATTAACGTGTGGATGTTTAAGCAATAGTTAATATTATTAATTGACATATGACATATAAAATTATCATACATAATGTCCATCTTAGGATTAATTTATGGTTTTTTACTTAATAAATGTGCTACGCATTACATGTGTCACGAATTAATTCCAACATAGCAACACCACAAAAAAATTGTGTTTTGGCGACGAAAAAATCACCGACGAACAACTATTAGTCGTTGTTTCGTCGGTAATAGCGACGAGATTGCGACAAAAATAATGTGGTCGCTAATTGCGACGAAAGTACGATGAAATTTGTTGTCGCTAATAGAAAAATAGTCAGTCAGGTGAATTACGTCGGTGTCCCGTCGCTATTCTGCGTGTTTCGTCGCTATTCTGAGTGTTTTTATTCGTCGGTGTTTAGTTTGTAACGGTTCGTCGCTATGTCGTCGCAATTGTGTCGCTAAAATGTATAAAACAAATTCGTCGTCCACTAAGTTCTTGGAGTTGTGTATCGTCGTTTTTTTGTCAATGAAACCCGTATGTGGCAAATGTTTTGAATTACTTTCCGTTGGTAATTCGGTTTGTTGTTGTGTCGTCGCAGATACATCGAGAATCAAACACGTGTATTGATTAAGGAAAAAGAAAGCGGTAATTGGGAAAAATACTCATTCATTTAATAATAAGAAGTTACATTATGAAACGAAAATAAAAAAAAAATCTAAAAAGAGATGCGGAGATGGGCCGTTCACTCTTCGTCATCGGACGAAAGAGTGGCCGCGACATTCTCCGCAAACTCTTTGAGAAGGCGCTTGAGCTTGTAGTATCTAAATTTCATCTTCCGCAGCCTTCTAGTCATGTAGTGCAGTTGCCGAGACTGCTGATGCATGTTTGCCATCAGCATACGGAAGTCGGCGTCCTGCACCGGCATTTGTTCTTGATCATCCTGATGCGGCGGTGGGCCATAGACAGATACAGAACCCTCTCGCTCAACCGATGGTGGTTGAGGAGGAGGCCCTTCTGGAGGGGCACTGTTTGCCCGTCCACCACGCCTTGGGGTTCTTTTAAAACGACGCGGCATATTTTGATTATTTATAACGTTCTATGTGTGTATGTATAACAGCGGATGTTTGGGGTATAAATAGTGAAATGAGCGACGACATAGCGACGACATAGCGACGCAGTGAATGTGACCGTTGGGAATGTGCAGTGAAGTGCAGTGAATGTGCAGTGAAGTGCAGTGAATGTGCAGTGATGACCTTTCGGAAGTTATAGCGACGACGTAGCGACGAATTAGCGACGTATGTTTATCGTACGATGCAACCGTTGGGAACTGAACTGACACTGCCGAATAGCGACAACTTGGCGACGGAATAGCGACGAAACGCGTCGAATAATGTGAAGAGACGTTTTTCCGTCGCTGTGTCGTCGGTAAAGCGTCGGTAAATTCAAAAAAAAACCGCGAAGCCCGTTCTTCCCATTGTATTTAGTTTTTCCCTTTTTCGTCGATACGGTTAGTAGGTTTTTGTCGTTCTATTAAGTTTCGTCGAAGATATAGTTAGGTTTCGACGATACGGTTAATAGGTTTTTGTCGTTCTATTAAGTTTCGTCGAAGATATATATAGTTAGTAGGTTTTCGTCGTTGTATTAGGTTTCGTCGGTATATAGTTGATGTTTAGTCGGTGAATTAGTCGGAACAAATTTTTCTTAACCACATTTCGCGTATACAGGTGCGTCGTCAGGATTCGTAAGAGATTAAACACGTGTTATAATTATTAAGAAAACAAATACGATATTAAAAAAACAAACTTCATTAATATATAATTAAAAATTAAAAATTACAAAATATAATAAGAAATATTTAAAAAAAGCTAAATAGCGAAGAGTAGCCACTCACTGTTCGTCATCCGAACAGAGAGAAGCTATACTCTCCGCACACGCCTTCAGTTGGCGTCTCAACTGTGCAGATTTGGATTTAATCCGCATCTGCCTTTTATCTATGCAGTCGAGACGCTCTTCCTGAACCGTGACATGGGCCTTCACCTCATCTAACATTTTCCACAGATCTCGTACTTCTGTTTGGAGTTCGACAATTTGTCGATCCCGGCGATCAGAGGTCTCTGGTGGGGGAGGAGGTGGGGGAGGAACAGTTGAAGAAGAAGGCACTTCAGTTGGCGGTGTTGCCGCCCTACCACCACGTCCACCACGTCGTGCTTGCGCTTTAGTACGAACCATTTTGGATTATAAAATAGTTGTTTTATATGTTGTTGTGGGCACACGCTGATCCACTGTGTTTATATAGTGAAATCAGCGACGACATAGCGACGAATTAGCGACGCAAAACATCGTAAGTTGTAAGCATGGGGAACTGGACGGACTGTCTTTTACCGACGACGTACCGACGACTTAGCGACGAAACACGTCGTACGGAATGAAGAGACGTTTTGCATATCAAACGACGTGTTTCGTCGCTGGTCGTCGGTACGTCGTCGGTATATGTGTTTGTTTGTCTCCGGGATTTGTGTTTCTTGTTCGTCGATGTTCGTCGCTAAGTCGTCGGTATATGTGTTTGTTTGTCTCCGGGATTTGTGTTTCTTGTTCGTCGCCGTTCGTCGCTAAGTCGTCGGTATTGTCTTATACTGGGAACGATAAAACCATTGTATTTCTTCTTCTTCTTCTCTTCTCCCATTCTCCTCTCATTTCAAACACATCAATCATCAATTTTGAACGAAAATACAGAAGTGTGGAATTTTGATTTTTTCTACACACGAAAAAAGATAGCTGCTGTTAGTTTCAAGGTGTAGCGAGAAAATGGATCCGAGGAGAAGCGATAGAAAGTGGATGTACCAGAGAGTAAACAACGGGGAGTGGTGTTTTAGATTTGCTTCCTCCTCCCTGCTGGATTTCTTCTGTGTTTCTAACATTTGTCCTAAGATAAAGATATGAAAGAATATTTTTGGTAGCCCTTCAACGGGAAATACTTGCCTAAAATTTACAAATCAAGATACAACGGAACATACAAAATCAATATGTGCTGTGGTTTTCTAAATGAAATTCTTTTAACTCAGACTGACCTGAGCAGCCAAATGAACAACCTAACAACAAGAACAACAACGTTACCATATTACTTTAGATTCTTCCGTCTATATAGAGGTATAGAAGGATCGGATATACGCAACCATACCTATTTGTTAGAAACACAGACGTTGTTTTCCTATCACTCATAATGAAAATTGCTTCAAGTTGCGTCGATTAACTGCTACTCCACAACATAAAAAACGCAGCCAATTTAGTAAGTCATTTTGATTTATTCCATCATATTTCAGAGTAAAAAAATGTGTCTTTGTCTCCATTACTAATGGAAACTAAATGAATAACCTAACGATGATCTAATAACCGAGGTTTACTTCAAAACGAAAAGTCTAAGTCAGTCTAAAATCGGATATCATAATTAACAATTTTGGAATTTAATTCAACACCAAAAGTCAAAAGAATTCTTAAAGTCGTAGAGGACCAAATTATATGTCCAATGAGCTTATCGTAGAAAACCAATGAAAATAATATCGTAGAGGACCAAATTATATGTCTTTGATTAAGAAAACCATTGTTACAATTAATAAACTAAAACCAAAATTTTAAATTATTCAACACAACAGTTTATCAAATTAGTTTTTACAAACCAAATTAAGAACATTTATTTTAAATTATTTAAAACAATATTTGTCAAATTAGTTTTCACAAATTTGGGCATAAAGGTCTTCAAATTAGTTTTTACAAACCAAATTAAGAACATTTTTTTTTGAATTATTTAAAACAATATTTGTCAAATTAGTTTTCACAAATTTGGGCATAAAGGTTAGACCTCATAAGGATTTAGAGAAAAGTTAGGGATAGCTTTTATAGCAGATAAGAGAGAGAAGACAGAGATGATTTGAGCATGTCAAGAGGAGACAGATAACGGCGTCTGTCGGAGCAGTTAAAAACCTCATTGTAGGCGGAAGAGGAATAAAGACAGGCTCAAACTGAACTGGGATGAACGGATTAGACATGACCTACTAAATTTGTACTTCTCTGAAGACATGGTCTAAGATAGGATTTTATGGAACCAGAAGATTAAGATTAAAGAGGTTTAGACAAAATATATAGACATCTCAGAATATATTTAGGGACTTAGATATTCTCTACACTTTAGGTTATCTTTGCACTATTTTGTTTGTATCTTCGTCTTTCATTATTTGTGCATATACACGGTTATATCTATTTTAATATCGAAAGCTTCCTATTTGTGTGTACTAAATTCCTTCGCTACCATACTAACACACCGTATTCCTATTATTGTGTCATCTATGCGAATACATATAAAACCGGAGGTTTCACTGGAAGCTAACTCTATATCCTTTAGGATGAAGAATTGTTTGTCTGCCTCTTACGTTCTCCAAATTTTAGCAATAACTTTTGCTTTCTTTGAGATGTTACTGTCGTTGATAGTTTTCACAAATTTAGAATGAAATATATACTTCTACAGTTTAATATTAAGTCGTGTTTGACCAATTATCGGCTGACAATATTTTTAAAATGGCAGGAGTAAAGGTTCATTTAGAACCCACTAATATACACATCGAAATATACATTTGCACACTATGAACAGACATATACAGTAGTTACTATGTCACAATTGAACATCTAGCTAATAGTGACAAGTTTAATATCCAAAAAAAGAAAAAAAAATGAGAACTATACGTAAAGTTTGGGGTCCAAAACATTACTAGATTGTCTTACCGTATTGCCAACACCTAAGCCATTAGGTTACACGTGGACCAAGAACAGACGTGCACTGTCACCATTGAACATCTAATCTAACTTTAACCAAAATAAAAGAAAAAACATCTAATCTAATTCTAACCAAAATAAAAGAAAAAATATATAATCTAGTAACCAAAACCTTAACATCCAAAAGAAGGTATGACTTTTACACACAATACTTCGGGGTTCAGACGTTGCTATAATTTTTGGTTAGCTTATGGTATTGTCAACACCTTAACCATTGGATCATATATGGAATACATCACCTAATATGATTTCCACATGTTAAAATGCCAAAAACCTTACAAAATAAACAAGCACCACACTAACAACAACACATACCCAATATATCCAAATTCAATATATCATAACGACATCAAAAGTTATCACAAACGTGACCATACAGACAGCAATACCAAAAGGTACTGACCGAACAAGATTACATTAATAGAGCAAGTTGCTTATCAAACACACATCAAAGATAAACCTAAACATCACGTTGACCATTAGATAACATATACAAAATGCATATAACATATACAAAATGCATATCTATAACAAGATCCTAGTATAGCGGTTGAGACAGATCATCATAATAACTACATCTAGAAATAGATGGAATGGAACATCCCATAGTCCCCCTGGCTGCTGCCATTCCTTTTATGCCTCAGCAGTCTGTCCAAAAATACCATCTTCACTTCAATTGTCACCGTAATTTCCCAATTCAGCTCCTTTCCAAAAATGAGTCTTCAGTCTTCACTTTTCACCCCCTGATTTTCTTTACACTTTACTAATAATATATATACACTTTTCTTTAATATGTACAAAGTTTTCCACTTGGTAAATCTTCCCAGGCAAGTGAACACCCTTCCCTGATTTCCTCCCACCCCACACCCCACCCACCCCACCCACCCCATTTCAATATTGACAAGCTAGGGAGAAAGAAGAAAAAGGGTGCAACAAAAGCCCACAAAAATTACTTAATACAGAAACCTCAAGAGTGATTAGCAAAACCCCACTTCCGCTTGCATGATGGATCCTTACTTAACCAGCTCGGAGACCCACCCGACATCTGGATCCGAAGCATCATCCGAGTTCGGGTCAACCATATTTAGCGGATTCTCTTTGCTTAATTTCTCAAAGATTTTAGCTCTCAGATCCCTACCAGACTCCACCCTTTCCATAACTGGCTCCTCCTGGCATCCACTTTTCTCCCACGCATCAAAGTAACCCAAACCCGGTTGAGTAATAGCATGGGTCGGAGTTGTAGGAAGGCTCATGAAACCGGGTCGGCTCATGTTCGCTCTGGGTGGCCCGACTCCGGATCCGCCCATTTGAAATCCCCATGCAGATGGGATAGTAGTATTCACCTTATTCAGCTGCAATTGGCGCAAAGACGCCACAATCTCCGCCACGGACTGCGAATTAGTCATCGGAGATATCGGCGGGGACTCTGTCGGCGGGGACCTCGTCTCCGGCGAAGACATTAAGTGAAGTGATTTACCAAAAGACCGCTCAAAAACCAACCGTTTAGGAGACCCGTCATATGAATCGGCACGAGGACTAAGAACCCTCATTTGATCCGGCGAGTGAGCGAAGAAACAGACTCTTCGCTGGCAGTTAAGCCCATCTTTACATGGCTGAGTTCGATATCTTGACGGATGAAGCCAACACTCAAACACCCCGTGTGCAAACTCACAGGAATCCCCTTTTCCACAGTTTCCCTTCCGGAATTCCGGGCATGTACTGCCAGAATAATGATACTTACGGGGGTCTCTCCGGCGGGCCTTCTCGCCAGGATGAGCGAAAGGGCAATCAGTCCAATCATGTGACCTGCTCCTCACGCACTTCCTCACTTTGAACTCAAACATGCGGAAATTATCACAGGAATACAAATCCACAGGGAGATCTCCGTTCTCATCATCAAACTCTTCGTCTTCCCCGACGTCCGGCAAATTATTTGAGGGGAGATAACGCTGGAGAGCTCTCAGAGCCTCGTTTTGGAGAAGGGAATTGTAGTCGTCGGAGGAGATGTGGAAACAGGGAGTTGAGGGGTCGTGTGCGGTGGGGCTGATGATGAAAGCATCGTCGGCCGTTGGATCGTCTGGCAATGTACACCATGGAGGAACTTGGACCGTTGGATGGACGTGGGCTCGCTCTCCGATCATCATGTTTTTTTTTCGGTGGAGAAGACTTGGGGGGAGAGAGAATTTACTCCTTGGGTATATAAAACTGCAGTAGTGGGGTTTAACCGTGGTCAGGTCAGGTTAACTGTAGTTATATTAAAAAAACTACTGTATGGACATTTAACGCTGAGGTTAAATTAACCGGGTTCAGATCTGAGAAGGGTAAAGTTGAAGCAAAATATGAGGCGTTTAATCATACGTCACTAGGTGTAGAAAACATTTTTCTAAAGAATGAGTAATGCTTTCTTTTCATAAGTGACAATGTATAATTGGAGATCTCATATTTTCTTTCATCTTTAACATACGTAGATGTGAACCGAAATTAACGAGGGGTGTTTTAGTTTACGTAAGGCCGGTGGACTTTCTCGGATAAATATCTCCCTTGGATTTCCTTTTTGACCAAATAGGTTTGAGGATTTATTTTATGCGATTTCTCTATAGTGGAAAAATTAAAAATGGTAAGCTGTATTTTTATCTATATTTCTCTTTGCCAACATTTGTATATATACTGAGGTGTGATTCTACATATACTAAAAAAGTTATAAGTTTCATAAATTATAGTTACTTCCGAAAAAAGCAGTTGTATCAAAAGTGGCTCTTTATTACATTCAGTATATCACGACATCAAAAATTACCGTTAGAGCTGGGAAGAACTCTTTATCATAGAACATTTAGTTTATATGTTTAATCATCTAATCAAACATACCTTTTTTTCGTCCCAAAAATATTATAGTAATTTGGTTTAAGCATAGTTTAAAAAACACGAACAATTTTCACGTCTCTGCATAATTTTAACACATAATGTATTGACGTACATCAGCACATATGGAGATATTTTGACCAGAAATAGGGTCACCTCGTAGAAAATGGCGGTAAAAAATATGAAAGTTAAAGATTAATCAGACCATTAGGAATCTTATTTCATACTAAGAAAATTTATTATTTCATCTTCATCATCTTTAGTATACATTAAATTGACTAGTATACATCTATCATCATTATAAAATAATAAATATATGACTATATGAAAACATATCGAAATTATGTTTGAAAGAAGAGAAACGAATATGTAAATAAATTATATATATAAAACGTATAACGCCTAATATTACAAAGTACTTACAGGTAAAACAGAAATAGAGTTTTGTTTTTCCCCTCACTCCGAGGGCCTCATCGTCTCAGTCCCAAAGAGCATGTGTGGAGGATGTAAATCAGGAGTCCAGCAGTTTTCTAGGTTGGATGAGATCTTACGCAGTGATCCATATGAGGTGTCTTCTCGCAAACCAGGTCTTCGGCCTAGCAGTAAAGGAACACACACTGTGCGTGACCCTAGAATCGAACTCTTGACCTTTTAGACCAAATCTCAATCCGAATAACAACTGGACTATGCCGAGGCGCGAGTTTTGTCTTTTGTTAATAATAAACATTATCATGTCCTTGAATCAGTACATCCTATATTCAGAATGGTGTTTCCCATGATGTGGTGATTTTGACTGTCGAGTGAGAGCATTGGGTATTGATGCACCATACGGATTGAGATCTCCTCACTCTATTTTTCTCATTCCCTTTGTGATCACGCGACACATGGCAGCAAAGAGGGATGGTGAAGCTAGATGAGGGTCACCTGAATCTAACTTCACCACCTCCTCTTGCTGTCACGTATCGCGCGGTCACACATCACCGCGTTCTTTTGCGGTGAGGGGATACTATCCCGCAGCATACTGCTAGAAACTCGAGGCGGTTAATTAGAAAGGAGCAGGCAAAACAGTCAACGTATTTAGTGTTGAAAAAGGACAAGGTAAAGTTTAATTTACAGTGTTAAGACGGGATAGGATCCCCTCACCGCAAAAAGGATGCGGTGACGCGTGAACGCGCGACACGTGGCAGCAAGGGGGTGGTGAGGAGGGGTGACGAAAGTGGGGTTAGGAGATCCCAACCCTTTTAAGACACGCATAATATAGTGATACTTTTACCCTTCTACATGTTTTTAACTGCTTGTTCCAGTAGATTAATTCTTGGATACAAATAGTTGTATTCTAAGTGTGAGTGTATATTTCGTTCCAGTTCTAACATGTTTCGTTGCTCTAGTTTTTTTTTTTTTAAAAAAAAATAAAGCATATAAATTAGGTTACTTAACTGTTCTTAAAGAAAGAAAAATATTTGGTGTTTACAATTTTTTTTGGTTGTCCGAAGTATCCTTCCAGCCGAAGACTAATCTTCCATTCTTACGGTCAGCACATTAAGTGGTAGGAGACTGACCAAATGATTTGCTCCATAAGTTTACAATTTCCGTTATAAGTTTTCATTTTCAATAGAGTCAATGACATATTCTTTTGTGAATTTTGGAATATGATGGAATAAAGCAAAATGACTCATCCTTATATTGTAAAGTAGCAGTTGATCGACACAGCTTGACGTAATTTTCATTATGTATCATCGGAAGACAACTTCTGTGTGTTTCTAACATATGTGTATGGTTGTGTACATCTGATTCCTCCCCCCATACTCCGCCATAAACGAAAGACTCTAAGACAATGTGGTAATGTTGTTGTTGTTACATGTTATTCCAACATACACTGAAGCTAAGAGGATCCAATCTCTCATAGTACAGTTGTCAAAACTCAAACATGTAATATTAGACAAAATCTATTATTTAGATATCAAATGAGTTATGTTATGTGGACTTAATAGATTAAGCTTGGAACGCAATTTTTTTAATCAATTCATTGTATGTACTTAAGATCTCTTTTTCGCTTTTCTTGTGTCATTATTTACGTGATCTACTATAAAATAAATATCGTTATTGATGAATAAATTTACATGTAGTGATTTATAATTAGGTTTCAGAGGTGTTATGAATTTGGCAAAATTTAAATGTTAATGCTTTGTGTTCACTTGACTAAAAAACTTAAGACAATTATTTTACCATAAGATGGTTCTAAGCCAAGAAGGCGTATTCTGTTATGGGGTGATTTTATATAGAAAAACAAAGATAGTACTGAAGGTGTATGTGCTGAGTATAGGAATAAGAACGACTAAACGTAAGGCATCCTTTAAATAAAATAATAATAATATATAAACTAATGAAATAAACCAAAATGACTCACTAAATTGGTCGCGTCTTCTTATATTGTGAAGTAGCAGTTAATCGATACAGCTTGACGCTCATTATGGGTCATCGGGAAACAACCTCTACGTGTTTCTAACACATGTGTATGATTGCGTATATCCAACTCCTTACCCTACTATAGACGGGAGCTTCTATACCAATGGAATAATGTTGTTGTATAAAGTAATCAATTTAAACATGTTGCTATATACTCATGCCAAAAATGAGAAACGTAAGATATTTAAACGAACGAAGAGTAGATTGTGTCAATAGTTGCTTCATTCTTGTGAAGTGATACGTTCCTGTATACCTAGTAATAAGATCACAATACTTGCGTTAATTTATGATACATCCCACGTTTCATAAACTAAATTTTAACTTTTACATATTTCATTCTATGTTAAAATAATCGGAAGCTTTCTATTTGTGTTTACTAAATTCATTCACTAGCACATTAGTACATCATATTTCTTTTATCGTGCCATCTATTCATCTACATATAGAGCCGAGATCTCGCTGGAAACAAACTCTTTATCCTTTGGGATGGAGGTATTGTTTTCCTGCCTCTCACCTTCCCCAGACCCTAGCGATAGGTTTTGATTTCGTTGGATATTACTAGATATAGTAGTAGTAGTTGTTGTTGTATTCTATGCTAAAATAATCAAAATTATGCCATACGTATTAATGCGGTTTCACCTAATATATTATGTTAATACATAATATGATTTCACTTAATATAATAAAATATAAGTTAAATGATGTGATGGATGACTATCCTCCATATAAATCAGAATATACAATGTTGTTACTCAGATGGAAGATTGCATATAAAGTTGTAGGTTCGATTCTTGCGGCGTCGTAAAGTCGGTCTTTCATTGTTATCTGAGCTAGATGTTTCAACCCAATATGGTGTGGATGCTTACCCAGTTTACAGTTGATACCTTGTGAATACCGGTTCTTGTGAACACCGGTTCACTGAACCTCTTACTTAGGAGATCGTTGAGCGATTTTGATTTGTATCTTCTACGTAGCTCTACGATGAAAGATTTGATCTTTTACATGGAGAATACACAATACGTATTGGAACATGAGTCAAATTTGATAAAATCTACCAAATCTACTAAAAGAGGGACCATCTTAATTGAATAGTTATAGGATGATTATTTGATGTGTAAGAAAATAATGTACCTGTCTTGTGACCAGAGAATTACTTGATTTAATTGTGGCCGTTATAGGCCATTGCATAAGGAAGAAAAGAAGGAAAAGAAAATTCAATTAGTCAATCGAATAATGTTATTTGTTAATGGTCTTCTGATAATAAAAACTATCTCGTAAATGATCTCCTGAAATAGTAATATTGAAAATTTCGATAGCAGAATTATAAATAATAATAAAAGAAAACGTTGTAAATGCTTCCAATACAATGATACCGACGATCTTAAAAAGATGAGAGTGTAATGACAATAACAATCATATCCAGTAATATTTCAACGAAAACCAAAATTATTGTTAAGGTGTGGAAAAGATAAACGACAAGCAAACAGTATCTCCATATCAAAGAATAGACAGTTTGTTTCGAGCCCGGTTCCAGTGAGACTGTAATGAGTTTTATCGTAAATATGGGGTCTCAAAGTCATTATTATTAGTTGCACGGTACAATTTCTTTTTTAAGAAAAGTCATTAACGGGTTTTCAAAAGCCTGCCGAAAATTTGACTTTTTTTTTTTCAAATAGTGCAATTTATTAGTGCTTGGGTGAGTGGTATACAGAAAAATATCATGGTGTTTAAACATGATGGTGATCCATAATATAGCAGTTTGAACTATGTTAGTATTTTGGTTCCAAATCCTTTATGATTTATTAGCAGTTGAATTTTCAAGATTATTCACTTAATCACATTTCTTGTACAAAGCTTTTGGTCGTGTTTGATTAAAGCTTTTGGGAATGATATGATTCTTATAATAATGGGTTTTTGAAAACATGCTTGATGTTATGAGTTTTAAAGTATCTGATTGAAAAACTTTTGCATAATAACTTATCAAATTCATCACCATCATCATCCGGACCCAGTATATCCCAACGATAGCAAAAGCTATCATTAGGGCCTGGAGAGGATAAATAGTAGGAAGACAATACATCTATCCCAAGGGATAGAGAACCTGATTCCAGTGAGAGCCCCCGGCTCTATATGTACCTGCAAAATGACATAATAATAGAGTTATGTTGTGCTAGTGTGTTAGTGAGGAAATTCAAGAAATACAAGGAAAAGACTTTCGATATTAAAATACACATCATGTGTATATGTACATGTAATGTAAAACAACGGTATAATATACGCAACCAAATGGAAAGCGTAGATAGTGTCTACGACTATCTATGTCCCTAAATATACTCTAAAGTGTCTCTATATATGATCTATACCTCATTAACCTTAATCTTATGTCTCCATGAACTCCTATCCTAGACCATATCTTCAGAGAGATGCAAATATAGTATTCCTTTAATCTTCGCAATAAGATTTTTAACATGATGTAATCGAGTATTGCAAAAAGTGTCATTATTTTATATAAAATTTATTTGCATGTAATAAAAAACATGAGAAAAAAATACTGAATTAAAATTTATTGTTAACGGATATTATAGGATTATTTTTATTTTTATATGAAAAGTCTATTTCCATTTGAATAATTATCAATTATCATGTTTATTTATTGTTTGTTTGTTTATTTATTGTTTGTATGTTTATCATGTTTATTTATGTTTATTGTTTGTATAAATGACCATGTTTACTTGTTTATATGAGGAGATCATTTAAGGCAAATAAAAAAATGTTGTTGTTGTTCTAGTTTATTGTTTGTATCAACAAAAGATACTAGTATAAGATCAAAGCGTAAATAATTTTTATATATATTTTATGTTTAAATATGTTTACCAGCTAACAATTCGAAAATCAAATCAATATACTTAAGGTTGACTTGTTAAAGTATTTGGCTCAAGCCGATTTTAACCTCAAGTATTATCTAACCGTATAAATGAAAAAAATTCCAAACTTAATTTAAGCTCATAAAGTGTTTGAATTATTTAAACTCCACTCATAGATAATGTAAAAAGACATACATTTTTCTCCATAATCTATATAATATATCTGATGCAACATGTTTCTACTTCTCTAAACCTAAGCCTATTACCATAAAAAGGGCAAGCACCCAATATGTGGGACAAAAAGGGCAATTTTCTAGTCAAGAAAAGAGAGAGAGTAGGTGCACGATCTCGTGACAAATCCAAGAGGAATAATTGCACGAAACTGACTTTTGCCTTCAGATCATAATCCAGTTGTTACTCGAGTTGAGATTTAGTCTAAAAGATCAAGAGTTTGATTTCAGAGACATGCACAGTGTGAGTGTTCCTCAGTTACTAGCTGATTTACGAAGGGACACCTTGTGTGAATAACTGCGTAAGATCTTACCCAATCTAGGAGGCTGTTGGGCTCCTGATTAACATCCTCCACACATGGTCCTTGAGGCTGGAGTAGTACGGCCCCTGGGTGAGAGATTTCACCTTTGTTCCTAAGAAACTGCCTTTGTTTTGGTTAAATTCTTGGAGCAAAAGGCCTTGCTTTCGCCCAAAGGGCCTACTGCCGTAGTCTCAAGAAGTATTGTGGATGATGCAAATCAAGAGTTCAACGACCTTATAAGTTTGAAATGTCATAAATAAAAAAATCATATTCACTGCAAAATAGACCTTTGGTCAAGCGTTTCGGTTAGATTCTTAACAAATACTGGTATAGATTTACATAGCATTAAATAGAAACTTTTTACCTAACACTTTCATAGATAAATATAATTTATTTCCTCTACAAAATTATGTGAAGAATACCTTTTCCTCCAGGAGGAACTAGCCCTTACATTTAAGGGGGGCCCCACACTTTGTGACACATGTCCCGCTGGTTCAGTTTACCGACAAAATAATCAACAGCGCGACGTACAATTACAGATACACGTCATGATCACATTCCACCTGTCCACTTGGCACGTGCCATGCTGCTGCTTTCCTGCTCGCAGTTTCAATTCTTTTCATTTACTATGTCCTGAGACTTAAATTCTTTTCGATGAATTTATTTTTGCTGGAACAGACGTAAGTAGATGGAGCGGGATCTCCTGATCCCCCATGGACGGTAAAAAAAGACCCTCTGTCATGTGGCAGTAGAAGGAGGTGGTGAGGCTGGATGACGATAACAAAAGACCCCCTGCCACGTGGCAGCAGACGTCAGTAGATGGAGCGGGATCTCCTTGAAGAAGTTTGAAGAAGTTTATAGAGTAGTTGAATGAAAACTTTGTTTATTGATTTTATTTGAGTACAATGCTTTGCTATTTATAGCACTACAAAGTCTTCTATTTTTGATAGAATATCAATTACTATGATCTTGTTCAATATTTTCCTACTAAAGTCAAGATCACAATATCTTGTGTACGGCTGAAGTGACGGCTACTTTCCAAAGACGGCTGCTTTCCATCACTCCCCTTCAAGTTGAGTATTGGGACCATCAATGCCCAACTTGTGTAATGTTGATTCAAACGATTTTCCAACCACCGCTTTTGTGAGAATGTCGGCGAGCTGATCTTCAGATCGAACATGTGGAATTTCTACTACCCCTGCATCCAGCTTTTCTTTGATGAAGTGTCTATCAATCTCGACATGTTTAGTTCTGTCATGCTGAACTGGATTTTCAGAGATGCTGATTGCTGCTTTGTTGTCACACTTTAACCTTGCTGGATGTTGCGTTGGAAACCCTAATTCCGATAATAACTTGTCAAGCCACAAGATTTCCACAATTCCTTTGGATATTCCTCTGAACTCAGCTTCGGCACTTGACAGGGCCACTACCTTCTGTTTTTTTGCTTCTCCATGTGACCAAGTTGCCTCCTACCATTGAAAAATACCCAGATGTTGATCGTCGATCATTCAAGTTTCCTGCCCAATCAGCATCGGTAAAGACTTCCACCTCTAGATGTCCATGTTTTCTAAACCAGATTCCTTTATCGGGTGTTCCTTTTAAATACCTCAAGACTCGCCTAACTGCATCCATATGTTCCTTTTGTGGTCGATGCATAAATTGACTCACCACCCCAACTGCATATGCAATGTCTGGACGTGTATGAGACAAATAGATGAGTTTCCCTACCAATCTCTGATACTGTTCTTTATCTACCACTGGGGCTTCCTCTTTAAGTTGTAATTTCATATTAGTTGCGACTGGAGTGTTACTTGGCTTACAATTCAGCATTCCTACTTCGGTCAACAAATCCAAGATATATTTTTTTTGAGAAATAAACACTCCTGCCTCTGTCCGGAGAACTTCAATTCCCAGAAAGAACCTCAACTCTCCTAGATCCTTCATTTTGAATTCAGTGAACAGACTCTTTCTGAGTCGGGCCATTTCTTCGTTATCGCTTCCTGTAATTACCATATCATCCACATAAATGATAAGACATGTAATCAACTCACCTCTCTGCTTTAGGAATAGTGTATGATCTGCATTACTTTGCCGGTATCCATTTTCCCTTATGACTAAGGTAAACCTTCCGAACCATGCTCTCGGTGACTGTTTTAATCCATAGAGGGCCCGTTTAAGTCTGCAAACTTCATCCTTTTGAAACTCATCTGTGAATCCCGGCGGAGCCTCCATATACACCTCCTCTCTTAATTCTCCATGTAGGAATGCATTCTTTACGTCGTATTGATACAATGGCCACTCCTTATTTACAGCAATAGAGAACAGAACTCGAATAGTATCAATTTTTGCGATTGGAGAGAAGGTTTCTGAGTAGTCAATACCATATGTTTGTGTGTAACCTTTTGCCACAAGTCTGGCCTTGTACCGTTCCACCGTTCCATCTGCCTTATACTTTATTGTAAACACCCAACGGCATCCCACTGGTTTTTTTCCTTTTGGTAGTGCACAGATTTCCCAAGTATTGTTTTTCTTTAGTGCCTCCATTTCTGCTTCCATTGCCTTTCTCCATTTCTTTTGTTTAACTGCCTCTTCAACTCTCCGTGGAACATTTTCGGCGCACAATTCTGTGAGAAGAGCTTTTGATCCACTAGTCATTACCAAATGTACCGGATATCGTGAACTTTGTGTAACATGGTCTGGTGAATATCTGCGAGGCGGGACACCCCGATTGCTTCTAGGAGGAAGAGTTCGTACATGTTGCTCATTCATAGATTCAACAATTTCAGTTTCAGGCAATAATATGGTAGGGTGACACGGCGAGCATGGTTCAGTAGGTTCAATCAAAGATGGTACATCAGGAATTGATTCACTTACCTCTTGTTGGTCATTCACGGAGGGAGAGTCGCTTGGACCTGATACTTCAGTTAGAGGATTGTCTACATTGGATTGGGTATGCTTGGTGGTGGGACCACCTGCTTGCTCTTGTTGGGTAGGCGCTCCGGTCCATCTGTGATTGTGTAACCAGACGAAAGGCTCACCATGTGTCTCCCCCTGGGCCTGAGTACTGGTGGAAAAGAAATATTCGGTTTCGACAAAGACGCAGTCAAGGGTAATATGTATGCGTCGTGTAAGAGGGTTATAGCATCGATAGCCCTTTTGATGAGTGTCATATCCAACGAATACACATTTTTCCGAACAAGGGGCAAATTTGTTCCGATCATGTTTAGGGACATGGATATAGACAGTGCATCCGAATATTTTTGGTGGGAGAGTCAGGATGGATGGTATAGACACTTGAGTGGACAATATTTGAAGTGGAGTGTGTTGATTTAGTATCCGCGTGGGAAGTCGATTTATGAGGTATATGGCAGTGACAACTGCTTCGGGCCAGAATTCTGTGGGCATATTGGCTTCAATCATCATTGCCCGAGTCATTTCAAGTATCAAGCGGTTTTT